>WSXT02192354.1:0-19627 GCA_011762715.2 Neuroterus valhalla
TAAAATTGTACCCCCCCCCCCCCTCCCCGTTTTTGTTAAATGTCCACGTTCTGAGACCCTCTGAACCCAGGAAAATGGTTTTCACAAATGTATCTGTCTGTATGTCTGCCTGTCTGCCTTTCTGTATGTATGTCTGTCTGTGAGCATAATAACTAACGAAGAAACGAATCAACTTTATTGGCCTTTGGTACACTCTTCCAGTGTGAAAAACTAAAGGTCAAGTTCGTTAACCAACTATTTTGGAAGGAAACTCAAAAAGTTGGAGCATTTCGAAAAATATAAACAACAATGAGGGTTTTTTGCCAAACAACGCCAGATATGAAAAAAGGTACAGAACGAAAATGTTTCTTTTTGGGAGCCCTACAAGATCGTGAATACGACTTTTTTTAATTTTCTCAAAAAATCGAAAATTCCCATTTCTATTGCACAAAAAATAATGAAAAATAATCCTCGAACTCGATAACTTTGGAATGAATGGTCATATTCGATCGTGCTTTAGCACACATTTTTAGGGACCAAAAAGACAAGTCGAGTTCGTTCACCAGCTATTTTGGATGAAAAATAAAAGAGGGGTTTTTTTGGACTTTTTTTCCAAGACTCAAAAATTATAAGTACGGCTTTTTGTTGTAAGTAATGAGTGAAACAATTTATCCCTATAATTTTTTTTTCGATGGAATCAGAATCAATTATGGTTTTTCCAAAATTAAAAAAAGTCAAAGCATTTTGAAAATATTTTGGACTTTTTTTCCAAGTTTAAGAAAAAAGGTAACTACTGTTTCTTGTAGCAGATGAAAAGTAAAACAGTTTATTCTCGTAATCTTTTCTGATAAAAACAAAATTGTCAGAGTTGTGGCATTTTCAAAATTCAGAGATTTAAGTGAAAATGAAGAATTTCACCTGAACAATGCGAAATATGAAAAAATGTTTAAAGAAAAAAAATGTTTATTTCCGGGATCCCTATAGGATGATCTTTAAAACTTTTAGAGTTTTCTCAAAAAATCGAAAATGCAAATTTGGGTCGCACAAATAATAATGGGAAATAGAAAGATTCATTTTTTGATTAAACGATGCAAGGTAGGGAAAAATATAAACTTAACTTGATAGGAAAAGTAGTTTTTGCCTCATTCACAAAAAAGCCATGTGAAAAATGAAAAAAATGGACTTTTCGACAATTGACAAAAGCTTAGGAAATATCAAATCAACACTTATTCTTTACCAGGAAAATATCTTTAAATGCCTTCGCAACTTCTTTAACGTAGTTTTCATATCAATCAGAAAAAAATAACTATAAAAATGAGATGATAAAATTTTTGAAAAAATGACTAAGGCTTACACAGAAGATTGATAGAGAAAAGTTGTTCACCCGGAAAATATCAGTAAATTTATTATATTTTTTCCCATTGGACGCGTAGTTTTTTTTTAATTGTATGAAATGAAATTGAAAACTAAAAGAATTAATTTCTAGAAAAACTACACAACATATAAAAAAAGTGGTCCACGAAACTTCTTCACCGTTTCGGAAAAATTTTGATCGAGTGCGCAGCACGAGACACGCGATGAGAATGTATTCGGCGAAGCCTGAGAAGCTTCAACAAAAGAGGATTCACACACATCAAATTAAAGTAGTTGACATTTCGCTTCGAGTTTCACAAGCTTTATGTACAACTGTAGGAAGGTACAAAGGCTGAGCGCGTAGCACGAGGTATATTCATAACCCAGTGCGGAGCGCGCGGTGAGATAACCATCGAACGGCACATTTTCATTATTCCAATCGATCCTCATTCCCTAGATATTTATCTTATTAGGTCTATAATTCATATAGTCTGAATCAAAAAAAAAAACGTAGGGAAAAGTGGGGAATTCTGAGACACACATCATTTTTACACAATATCTCTGCCAAAATTTTTTTTTCAAATAATGAGAGCCTTAACGTTTGATATATATAAAAACAGAACTTCTAGCTCATACTGACTCATAAAATTATATTTTCCTGGAGATTCACATGACTTTTCAAAAAAAAGTGACTTCTCGGAATTTCGGAAATTGGTGGGGAATAGTGAGACACCGCGTAAACCGAATTGCAACTCAACACCTTCAAGCCAACTACTTTATTAGTGCTAAGAAAAGGGGTTTAGAATGATTAGTTACGAATAATTTGAAAAAATATAAGTCACTTTTACAATTTTTGCATGTGAAAACATTGGCAGCATAATCAAGCTTCTCTCCTTTTTTGCATAATAACGCGGCATGCTTACTGCAAAACAGGAAAAAGAAAGATCTACAAATGTGCTATTTATTGTTTTTGAACGGGATACGTAGTTATGGATTGCTTTTTCCTGCTATTTGAAGATGAATAAAAAATTGACGAGAAGTCTGATTTCAAAAGAAGAATTCTTGTAAAGTTTTGACTCTCTCAACCTAACATTCAGTTTGGAGAAGGTTTCGGGTACCCTCTATTAGGGTAGAATTGTCAGCAAATGGCTGATTTGGCGTATCTGATTTAAGAGAAAAATCTTGAGCCGTCGAGACACGATTGACGAAAGTGATAGAAATATACATAGACGAAGGTTCCCTTCCGTCGTGCGTGCGGAAAACGACCTTTAGGAAGAGATCATGCTACTGCACTGTGCTAAATTACGCTTCACTGTGAGAGTCACATTGTGATGAAGGATAGAGAAGCGGAGAACGAGCTGTAGCGAGCGAGGGAGAAAGAGAAAAAGAGCGCGCGCGAGCGAGGGAGGCCTGAGGGAAAGAAGCAGAAAAAGGGAATGGAAGATAGAGGTGCGGGAACCTTCTCCTGACATCCTTTCAAATTTCGCCTCACCCTACACATCCTACGTCATAAAAAGTTATCACTTCAAAAACTTCAGAAATCACTCACATACTTTCTTGATATTCTATTCACCAAAAGGCTTACTATTAGGAATATACACAGAGAGATGAATACAATATAATGATCCGTATTCTCATATGATATTTCGATATATTTTGAAACTTACCAAAACAAGCAAGAAGAACAGCCGATAAAAATAAGAAAGAAGAGAACTCCATTATCTCTCAATACAGAGAAAATTGCGCAGCACACAATTTCGTAAGCAACTGAATATTCTGCTCTCTCATTAGAGTATATTTATACTAGTTTTTCTCTTATTTGTATTTCTCAATCATTAATACACGTGGACCGAATCTACTTTTTTCCGTACATTCTCTTCTCACAAAATATGTCCTTCTAGATAAATTAGGAAAAAAGATATGAATAATAATGACCTTTTTTGCGGCGTAAAATGATGTGAATGTCGAAATTTCTTAATAATTTTTTCGATCAACTAAGGGTCTGTGCAAGCCTTGTTTCCTAATATTAAAAAGTATCAATCAAATTTTAGGAATAATTACTAATAATGAAGACTTCACTTTGTTTTTGGTTTTTAATCTCCAGTTTTAATAATAATTTGTATCTCTTGAATCTTTCATCTGGAATTCATCTTGCAAAAACATAATTCTCTATCATAACTTTGTTCTGAAATAGGTGACAAATGACTTATCATTCCTAAGAAGTAAAGAGAATCTCGTGCGGCGCCGCGTGATTTCAAGGTTTTAGACGGACATTTATATGGAATTAGTGGAATAAAAAAAATACATCTCTGAATTTGTGCTACATTACGTAAGATGATTTTACAACACTGTATTCATATCTTCTTTAAATTATGTCAACTTTAATCACTACTTTCCGTTAAAATGATCTACTTTCGATTTGACCTAAAAATATTTTTCGGTTACAATATTAACAACTAAGAACATTATTGCATTGGCAATTTATGAGGTACAACTATAGTGCAAGAATACTATAATTCCAAACAAAAATTCAGAACTTCTTCCACTTCTACCACAAGAAATTATCGGGTGAATGCAACATCATGCTCATCTAGAAACTAGAGCAAGAAAGTTGCTAATTCAGAATAATAGCCAAGGAGATGAGCCAGTAGGATCAGATATAAAAATTGTTCGTCTTTACAATAATTTCTAAGGTCCTAAAATAAATGATATAAATCTGCTTTTAGGAAATGAATAATACATAAGATTTAACAAAACGCGATCAAGACACCATACGGTTCATAAAAATTGTCCTGGGGGATTGGCTGTCATAGCCCCCCGAAAACCCCAAATATTTTTCGAACTCAGAATAATTATCACAAACTCGTTCTCCGCCTCGTAATAAATTTGCAGAAGCTTTGTGATGCGGCAACATTTTATTCATTAAAAAGTCACTATTTTTTCAATTTATCTTCACCGAAAATATCTTAAGTTTCGCATAACAAAGTCCTCTTCTTTTTTGATCATGAAGGAATTGTCATTAAATTTGCAAAACCGTATACTCAAGACAAGTCATTGCTTTTGAAATCGTTATTTATTTTTTGAAAATTTGGCTATCTGAAACTTCCGCAAAAATTTTCAAGGTTGCATGTATCAAGTTTTCAGAACATTCTGATGTTGGCTACAATACCAAAATTGCAAATAAACAAGTTAATATTTGTGAAAGTACCAAAAATAAAGACATCTTGCAAACTGTTCTGAGTGTTTATAAGCTTGTTCCTATGGCCATATTTGATTAGCAAACTGTTCATAACCCCGCGAAATTGATATTTATAAACGAACGTTTATTATAAAAACTTATCCTTCAGATAGTGAGTTTCTCGAAAGAAATTTTCGTCTTTCATCATTATCGAGCTCGCGTATACGCATTTTTGAGCGTCAGATAGCTCACTTGATTGTGTGCTTAGCTGAAGGTCGCAAAAATCCTCGTTTTAACCCCGCTGCCCGAAAAATTTCTCTTTAATTTATAGAAAAATGCGTATTCGTTACATTTTTGAATAATCTTTATTAGAATTCTGATCTTTGATAATTGGATATTATTTATTTTTTCTGAAGAAAACTCTGTCGTATCTCCATTTTCACTTGCTAGTAAAATTTAAATCTGTTTAAAATTCTCAATTCTGCAACAGTTTCTAGTTATTATATCTCTAGAATTGAATGAGGTACAAAGTGATATAAATAAAAATATTTAATTTTGAATACGGAATCAAAATATTCCTTACAAAGTACAAAAAAACACACTTCATCATTTTCTATACATTTATCAAGTTACATTACCATTTATGCTGAAAAATTATAATCCATATCAAGAGGATAATGAAGGATCACACGAACGAGAGTGATGCGTTGAAATTCCTATTTGAAGCACTTTGTTTGTAATTTACTTTCAAAATGAAAATCCGTGAAACTATTGCAGAATGGAGAATATCGAAAAAATGTAGAACTTTCCGATCCAGGAATGGAAAATACAACAAACAGAGTGTAAGTTAGGGAAATCGAGTGAATAATCAATAAATGTCAAATTTTGTGATCATCTTTTTTACCATCATAACTTATTAATGTAAGTGCCAAACTTGCAACTATCAGCCAAGCGCATTACCAAGTGAGAGCTATTTGACGCTACGAAATACTTTTACGCGAGCTCTATCATGGTCCGCTTGCAATTCTTAAAATCCATTTTTCTCGAAAATGGCTCGAAATTGCGCCTTATTGATTTTTTTTCAGAAAACCAACATTTGGTTATTAAAAGCGCAACCTTCACAGTTTTCGAAGAAGCTTGGGAAGCCAAATTGTCAAAAGTATAATAACGATTTGAAGAACAATTACTTTCCTTGAGTATACAGTTTTGCAAATATAATGATAACATTTCTCGATGGAAAAAGACGGAAACTCACCTTTCCAAAATATTATATATTTTCGCTCAAAATTAATTGGAAGTTCGATGACTTTTCATTAATTAATAATGTTGCTGCATTACGGGAGTTTCGCAAATTTAATACAAGGCAAAAACTCAGCTTATGATAATTTATTCCAGTTTGCAAAATATTTGGAATTGTCTCGAGGCAATGAGAGCAAACCTTGCAAAATAATCTTTCTTAACAATATGCTGACCTGACCACGATTTTCAAAGTCTTGTTTCACACCCAACTCCTAGAAAAAACTATCTGGAACTTTTTGCTATTTCCACTTGTCTAAGATGTCACTTCAGAAATATAAGCAACAACGTGTCTATTCTGAAAAGCATTTTTGATACTCGCATTTATTCCGGTTCCTCTAGCACTATTTATTATGGGAATTCTTTGAAAAGGGGGATAAAATCATCTTCATAAGTTGAGTGGCTTTTCAATGCAACAAAAAAAGAGTGCATTTAAAATTTTCGCCGAAAGAAGAGTATTATATTTATATCAGAAGAATTAAAAAATTATGGAACAATTCATAGAACTGAGCCCTTTATAATTTCTTTGATGACATATTTTTTTTTAATGTATACTAAATTGTCGGGGTTATGACATTCTAGAAATTCAAAAATACGAATGAAATGAGAATCCAGAGCCAAATAACGTACGATATGAGAATGAGTTGAGGAGAAAAAAATGTTTCCCTGTATACCAAAAAAATAGCTACAAACGTGTTATCAATCGTTTTTCAACAAATAGGTTGTCTTCATCATAATCAGTGAAAATAATTTTCAAAAGAAAATAATGCGATTTTTGAGAAAATGAGAGAGGCCGCGACAGAGAATTGATTAAGAAAAGTTGTAACCTAAGTAAGGTCTATAAATTTGTAACAATCCATTTTTCAATGTAACGCGTTGTTTCTGTTTTAATCTTAAAAAAAGAATAGGAAATAGGAAAATTAACTCTAAAAAAACGACACAATCTATGAAAAAAATTGAGTATCGACAGTCTTTTACCCAAAAACGAGCTACAAATTTGATGTCAGCATTTTCTTGATCAAACGCGTAGTTTTCGTTCAACTCGTAATAATAATACTAATAATAATAACAATAACAATTATAATAATAATGATGATAACCCTATCGATGGTTGTCTCACGTTGTCGTCGCAGTAGGGCTTGTGCTTTCCTCTAATGACTTTGCTGGCTACGTTGGCCATAGCATTTCTATTGATAGGGTTACCCATGCCCAACAGACAAAATACGAGGATGAAAGGGACTAAGAGGAAGACCATAAAACACAATTATGATAGAAAGTATTTTAAATATTTTGAAACGCTTGTCACTTCCCGAGGATCGTCGGTGCGCACCTGGAGCCACCGTTTGGGGCCACAGCATGCGGGATGGTGGGCATGACGAGCTGCGTGATAGGCATATCTCGTTAATCAATAATCTGGCCAGCAAGAACATCTGCGAAATGCGAGATACAGTGGAACATCGGCTGTGCCTATTGAGGATGCTTTGGCTAGCTTTAGCTATTTGCAGCCAACCACCTCATCAGCAATACCGTGGGAGAGCATCATATGGACAAAAGAAATAATGGAAGGATTGATGCGTCTCTATTATCCAAGCGCGAAATTCGAGACCAAGCACAAAGAGGGCTACAACTTGAGAAAACGTCGATGGTTAACATCAGTTAGAAGACCTTCACTACAAGATGAAGTGGAGACTGTTGATGCTCTACAACATCATCATAGTATTGATGTTCCTTCACAACTTGTTGATGATCAAGTACCACCACATCTCCCAGAAGCAGACGTGATGCGCCTCTTTTGTGTGGCTCAGAGTAGTGGGCAGAGTGTGAGAAGAGAACATCATCGTCTCTTCCTACTTGAGTACCCGCATCTAGCCACAAGGATAGGAGAACAGAATCTAGCAGATCAAAAACGCTGAATATCTTTTAATAGATTTCTCTTGGAGGTTGAAATGGCCAATACCAGAATGAAGGCAGAATAGCAACCTCCAAATAATGAAATGCCCATAGGAGATGCGGATGATGAAGACCTTACCGAAGCTGAAGGCATAGGTGCCAGGAGTTGTGAAGAACGAGAGCCGGATTCACTAGAACTACATCTGGACATCAATGTTAACGTTGAATTGAACAGCGAAGTCCCTGACAAACTGCAGAACCTCGAAAGGAATTTCATTCAAGCCTTATTGGACTCCAGGAATGTAGAACCAACGAGAAGGCATTCTTTGTCGAAAATGTTCATCACTAACGATCTGCATGCACTGATAGCACACCTCAACAACAAGGTTTTGCTTTTGCACTTGAATTCAAAACCATCAGTCTCACAGGTGCAAACTCTTGTATGTTGTGCAGCTGTGGCAGTTGTTTGAGTATTAGGTGGCAGTTGTTTGAATATTAGGTCGCAGAAATGGGCTTACAGATGCAGTCTTTGTCCGAAGACGGAAACAAGATCCCCCATGGAAAATCATGTTGGTTGTGAATGTCAGCAAAGTGAGGAGCAAAATGGGTCGACCGACTCTATAAAAGTGAGGGAATAGAGCCAACGACACCTGAAATATTAGATGAGATAATAGATTTTCATCGGCAAAGACTTGGTTTCCTTACTGGCAGACTGCGTCGATACAATAAGAGCAGTGCGAGGAGGCATCAGAATCAAACCTTCCAGGAAAATGAAAAGAGGTTCCATAGCGAACTGAATAAGGAGTACAATATGCAGCTCAACACCGGAGTTCCTCAAATAGGAGATATGAACGACTACAAGTCCGGTGTCCAGAGAAAATATAACAGGATCAATTCGGACGCCGCGTGTTTTCAACTAGAGAAGGAAGGGCAGGCGAGAACTCTGTAATGGAGCTTGTCACCATGACAGACTCGGGCGTTACAGCGGTTTTGAAAAGATCCAGTAATTGGAGAAGCTGCAGATCAGGACATGGTGCACATTTTTTGGTACAAGTACCTTACAAGTGTGCACTCTGCGTTGGCGAAGAGTTTCCAGAAGATCATTGAACATTCTGATCTACTGCCGAAGTTGATGCCCAAAGAAACATGTTTATGTTGCTCAACATATCAGATGCTCGTATTTTCATCTGTGTTTCGACCAATCGCATGTCTTCCAACGCTTTGTACGTGCCTCACAGCGGTCATTGCAGATAAGGTTCACCAGCACTGCGATAAAGATATCATCCTAACCAAAGAACAGAAGGCATATTGCAGAAACTCGCAGGGTAGCAAGGATCTAATTACTATTGCCGTTGTAGCCATGACGCAAGCTAGAAAAGATCAGAGAAACTTGCACATAGCATTGAGAAACAAAAATCAAGTACTTTGATCATGGACCAACAAGGACAACTGGACCAATTTGCATTACGACGGGTACATTTCAAGAGGGCTCCTTAAGTGCATTATGGTTCTGTTTATTGTTGAATTCATTCAGCCAAACACTAAATAGCATGTCTCATGGATTTAGAATACATGGTGATAAGAATGATCATATACTGACCCATCTTTTGTACATGGATGACCTTGAGTTGTACGCTAGTTCAAACCAAAACTGCAGCAAGGGATCAATGTCCCGAAACAGTTTTCAAATGACATCCACATGGACTTTGGACTAGATTAATGCAGAACAGTGCATTTCAATCCAGGAGAATTGAAAACCTAAGAATTGGAGAACGAATATGAGAACCTAATAGAGGCAATGATTGAGGGTGAGTCATATAAGTATCTGGGTATTCTCGAATCAGAGGATATACAGCATACAATTGTCAAGAATAGCCTTATGACTGCTCTTCCTACAAGACTCAGAATGGTTCGTAAGGGTTTCCTCAACTCTTCCAACAAAATACGGGCTATCAACATCGATCTTGATAGGATAAACCGATCTATTCGTGTAGAAATGACTAAACACCGCATAAATAACAGTCATTCGGCGATTGAAAAGATAGCTTTTCACACGACATATAAGGGGTAGGAGCGTTGTAGATGTCAAGCAGCTCTGTATATCGCAAGTTACAGAGTTGCAAGACTATTTCATCAGTAAACGAAATGTCGCGCTTGGCAATACCATCTGTGAAGCAGATCTCGATTGCACGTCCTCAAATTTGTTCTCAGCGGGAGCTTAGAATACAAGGCAGAAACAAGAGAGGAATTGAAAACGCAATTGAGAAAAAAGCTATCCACGACGAGTACCCCAAAACCTTAGGTCAATATGAAGTGGATGAAGAGGCATCGAATATTTGGCTGAAAAAAGGGCGTCCTGATTCCGGAAACGGAAAGGTTCGTGAAAGCGATCCAGGACAGTGCTTTAGGCACTGAAAATTATCGCAAGCATGTCCTTCATCAAGACGTGGTTGACAGGTGCCGATTGTGTAGAGATACGAACAAATTCATTGAGCACATCACTGATGGCTGTCTCGTAATAGCTCAGAGAGAGTACACGTACAGACATAATGATGTAGCAAGCATCATACACCAAAAACTTGCCCTCAACCTAGGACTCTTGTTAGAATAGATGCCTTTCTACCGATACATTCCAGTTCGTGTTTTGGAGAACGAAGATTACATGTTATACTGGGATGCTACTATCCAGACGGATCATTATTTCAGAGCCAATCGACCAGACATCGTGGTCAATCAAAAAAGTACTGGGAAAGTTACTATCATGGACATTCCTTGACCACTCAACCGGAATTCGCAGGCATCCTATACGACCAAGATCCATAAGTATGGTGAGCTTAGGCATGAAGTAAAGACAATATTGAGCAATGCAAAACATGCATCCATCTATCCTGTCGTGATTTTGGCTTCAGGCAATGTACACACAAGATGCAATGAATGTCTCGAACGTCTTTGAACGTCAACTCAAAAAGCGGTTTTAATAAACACCTGTCGCATTATTAGGAATTTCCTTGACTACCTGGAACCTCGCGACTGAAACCTTGTGGAGTGACGCTTTTAGTTACCTTCAACAAACCCAGCTGCTGTGCAATGACAACATCATTACGAGACGAACTATACATCACACTGAATACTGAATGGTGTGCCTAACAAAATATCTGGGCAACGAATTTCGATGTTCGTTCTCAAATCTTCGAATTATCAACATCTTGATTTCATCAGATACTTGACTGATGAGATTCTTCACCAAAACTCTTTGTATGTGGGGATACTTCTCCGCAATCTTTGTCCTCAAATTATAGCCCTTTTCGCGCTTGGTCTAAAATTTCGCGCTTTGGTCATAGAAACGCATCAATTCTTCCATCATTTTGGTTTTCTATATGATGCTCTCACACGGTATTGCTCATGCGGTGGTTAGCTGCAAATCGCTTGAGCTAGCCAAAACATCATCAGCAGAAACAGCTGATGTCCCATTGTTTCCGCGTTCCGTAGATGTTCTTGCGGTCCAGAATGGTTATTCACGAGATCAGCCTTCAAATCACGCAGCTCACCTGTACCACCTTCCCGCATGCTGTAGCCCACAGCGGTGGCTTCAGGCATGGATAGCCCTATCAGTAGCAATGCTACGGCTAAAGTAGCCATCAACTTCATAAGAGGAGAGCTCAAGCCCTACCACAAAGACAACGCGAGAACATCATCGGTAGGGTAAATGGGTTTTTCGGTGTTCGTCTTAGTTCCCTTCCTGTTTGTTTTCTGTATATCTGGCATGGGTTACACTATCACTAGCAATTCTTTGGCCAACGTGGCCATCGACGTCATTAGAGGAAAACTCAAGCTCTACCGCGATGACAACGCCAGAACACCAACGGAAGGGTAAATGGGTTTTTCAGTGTTCCTTTTAGTTCCTTTCCTATTCGTTTTCTGTATATCTGGCATGAAGAACCCTATCACTAGCAATTCCTTGGCCAACGTGGCCATCGACGTCATTAGAGGGAAGCTCAAGCTCTACCGCGACGACAACGCCAGAACACCAACGGAAGGGTGATTGGGTTTTTTGGTGTCCCTCTTAGTACCTTTCCTCTTCGTCTTCTGTCTGTTTGTCATGGGTAACCCTATCAGAAGCGATGCTACGGCCCACGTAGCCGTCAAAATCATTGGAAGAACGCTCAAAGCCTACTGCGACGAAATGGCGAGAACACCATCAGTAGGGCAAATGAATTTCCTCGACCATCAGGAAAGCTGCGACTAAAACCTTATGGAGTAACAATTGGTAGCTCTTAGAGATCATCCGACCGCATCTTTCCTTCAACAAACTCATAGATTTGCGCAACAAATTTCAATCTTTGTTCTTTAATTCTCCAATTTTCAACATCTGCACTTCATCAGGCACTTTACCAAGTCCATGGCTAGTGATTACACATCGGGTGATACCACCCGAAATCAATTTTGGACGAATAATAATAATAATAATGAGCATCGCCGTTGGAGAGCTTGAGCTTTACTTTCATGACTTCGATGGCTACGTTGGTGGTACATTTTCAACTTATAGGTTTCCCATGCTAGAGAGACAGAAAACCATGAGGAGAAGGACTAAGAGGAATTGCCAGTAAGAAGATCAAGGTCGTAGTCCTCATCAGGCGGTGGCACTCCAACAAATCGTTTCAAGTGAATATTGCTGTGCATGACATTGAAGCCGTAAACATACTGAAGTACCTTAGCACGTGGATATATATGTATATATGTAATTTTCGGGATCTAGAACACCGAGGTAGCAGGCGAAGCTTGGACAATGGTTGCTCTGCTCTTAAGACGTAAGCCCGATGCTTCGGGTCCTAGGAGCTACAAAGAGAGGATCTACTAGACGGAGAAAGTAAATGCAGATAGAAACTTTGCTATCCGGGAAAGGGAATTAACCTTCTAACAGTGTCTACGGAAAAACAGACGTACGTACAGACATACAGACTTACGAACTTTGCTCTCATGCTTTACTTGATTCATTCAAGTCTCGTTACATACAGTACAGTTAGTGCAAGTATAGAATTATGTATCGAAATTCCACCTTTATTCTTCTCATCATGTGAAAAATTAGGTTAAGAAAAGGGAGATTATATGTTCATCATGTTATCCAGTTGGAAGTTCATGAAATTCTTAGGAAAACTCTGAATTCACAAGTCCTGCTAATTTATAATTAGATTTCATTATTTCTAGAAATTATTATTCGCGTTCAAAAGTACATGATTTTTTAAGCGTGAGATAATAGAATAATAAATTGTAACAACTAACTAAACTAGACAATATAATTACGAAATTTTTTCATTTGGAATTCTTAATTTATGAGAACGGACAATTACTGGAATTAAAGCTTGAATTATCTTGTAAAAGATTTGTTATGTCCTTCAACTATAAAATTTTTCTTGGTAGGTACCTTACTCTTCTGCAGGAAATTGTTCTTTATGTCTTGATTCTTTCGCAATTTATCGAAACCCAAAGTTGACTTTTGCTTAGATATCAATTATAAAATCTGTTGCTGGGAATTTATCTCTTTGGGCAAATGCAACTGTTTTTGATATGGAAATGGAATTTTTCCGTTCATGAATGCCGGGATGAATGTTCCGAATGTTTTTCCGTGGAAGCAAGCCATTGTATAGTCTCTCAAACTTTCTTTAATAGTCGAGGGACTTTATTGTGGAATGTGTTAATATATTGATTCATTCAACTCATAAATAAGTTTGTAACATAAATCTGCCTGTAGAGCAAAAAATCATTGAAAAAAATAACCGTTCAAAATGGAAGAAACATTATATTATATCACGCAGTATAAAGTTATTTTTCAGAGGATTAGGACCCCCACGAGGCTGAGTAGCACCCAAAAGAAGCTCTCAACTGGCATATTTATAGATGAATTCGACTGCCCGTTCTTTAGCTAGTTGCACACTATCTGCACCAAATTCCGAATCGAGAGAAGGAGTCTTATCACGTCTTAATAATGGGATAGTCTCCTCCAAGTAAAACACAGTAAGTTTTCCATTATCAACTGTATCGTGATCTTTGATCTTAGCCTGGACGCGTAGTTTGTCGCGGTGAACGTCACCAACTTCTTTAAATTTGAAGGATCTTAGTTGAAAATCGCCCTGCACCAAGTCTGTTCTAGCTATGATCACTTGAGGATTCACAGCGTAAGCATGCTCAACATCTTTCTTACCCGTGTATGTAATGTCAATTAAGGAGGGTTCTTTCACATCCATGTATAAAGTTTTAGCATAACTCGGATATTTTCTTTTCTTATTTGGCCCTTCATTCGATCCTGGTTCATTTATTGGATTTGTTCCTCCTGATGGACCTTCACCTGAGCGTCCTCCAACCTGACGACGTGGTCCTGATCGTGCTCCACGTGGTGCATCTGAAAGGATAATTCAAGTTAATTTCTCACTTTTGTGATACGTTACATGATTTCTTTCTAGTTTAATATTACTTTTTGATTTTTTATGTTCTTTGTTGGGCAAGCATATTTCTTCGAAATTATCGTTTGACGCATTAGTGTTTATAGCAAAGATCTTTATTCCGATTGAAGAACGATTCATAGGGATTTTGTGGAAATCCTGATAACAAGTAATTTGAGTCTCCTGTATATTTGCCGTATCTAGCTTCACTGAATTTGAAAGCTGAATTTTTACTTTTCTAAATTTTAGTTCTTACAGTTGAAACTGTAAATATGATGAAAGAGAGTTGGAGAACGAATTGACCTGTCTTTGTACACCAAAAAATAGTGTGCGAAAAGGAACTCTTAGCAGAAATTTCTTTCAAAAGTAAA
Organism: Neuroterus valhalla; assembly: GCA_011762715.2. Lineage (NCBI taxonomy): Eukaryota > Metazoa > Arthropoda > Insecta > Hymenoptera > Cynipidae > Neuroterus > Neuroterus valhalla. The sequence continues at coordinate 14,505 of WSXT02192354.1, forward strand.
CGCGTCGACAGACTATTGGAACTATTGGAAGCTACAGCCGGAAAATTGTGATATTTCCCGAATTCTAAGAAAACTATGTATCAGCGATACCCGGGCCAGTCTTGAATCGTGGGCTACGAGGTCAGGCATACCAAGGGGACACATGGACACGTGCTGGCCTGCCACATCATACCAAGAGTAGGGACTAACGAAGGTGGGCCTGTGAAAAAGCTGCTTCACTGTACATGAGACTGTGTCTGTACACCTGCCTACTAGAAGGTTCTAGAAAGTTTTTTTTTACTTCCTCGTGTTGTTTGGTCATTCGCGAGATTATATTTCTATCATTGAAATCGTTCGCATTCTCTGGGTACTATTTTTATGGAAGTACTACGCTCAGCTTCTCTGTATTTGAAGCTATGAATTAAATAAGATTTTATTTTTCGAGATTTCTACTAAAAAAAATTGCAGGCAGAGTAGCTTGATCTTTACTTAGAAAATAATTGTTATAGGGAGATAAAATAGAAATACGTTTGCTGAGGAAAATATGAATATATTTCAAATAAGAGAAGAGTTAGATTTCAAAAGAATGATCTAATTCTGACAAGATTGCTGAAACCTAATAAAAACTGATGAGTTCTCTGAGCAGTTATGTCCTCAATGTCTTCAGAGTAGGTGACGTTATCACTTGCAACTCATGAACTTAGAAACCAGAATCCCGATTCAGCACTGGGTCATGGGGAGATTCACTCAAATCCTAATAAGGAGGATTTTCCGGGGCCGAGGTGAATTAAGGCTGGTTCGGGAATAGTGTACACATAGCCAGCGAAATATTTCGAAAATATAGAAATGATATGATATAACTATACTTACAAGCAGAATAGAAGGAGATCGTCATGACGAATAGCAGAGTAGCAGTATTTATTTTCATATTCTTGAAAATGCTGAAATAGACGAAGATGTGTAGACTTTTTCTCGACGTGTAGAAAACGAATGTGCTGTCTTTTCAATAGCGCACAATTATCAGTTTTCATATTTTAATTTATTTTAATTTCGCAAGAAAATATGAAAGCTTGCTTGAAACTATAAAAATATTTATTGCACTCACGACTTTGGTCAGCATCGGGACTTTTACAAAAACAAGTCTATAATATTTTTCCTTTTCTTCCAACGCAGAACTCCAAATGGTATAAAAACGTGAATAGAGAGATAAAAGGACTCTTTTGGTAGCGCCGGAAGACATTGAGGAGTAGTTTGTAGAATTTGAAGGAATATTGATAAGGCGTAGAGTTCATAGGAATGCTTCCAGTATGCAGTATGTGATTATTTTATGAAATCCGATAGGCCTTATACGGCAAGGGTCCAAAACTTCTCTTACGAAATGAGGATCCATTATCACACATTGAAAATGTCAAAGCTGATGACCATCGAGCAGCATATTGTTTCCATAATTCATGTACAATCTGACGCAAGAAAGAGAATTAAAAAGCGGAAAAGATGGGTCACAACCACTGGGTTGTAACCTAGAACTCATAACCGTGTGCTAAAAATGAGCCGTGGCACTTGCGGGATAGATGCGAAGAGCAGTCATACTTGTGTTGCTCCGTGTTTCAACTGGAAGCTTTGTTATTTTGTCCGAATGACAGTTGCTTGCAAGTGGACCTTGCGGTGGTTGTGAAACCAATGTTTTATTATGTATGTATAGTACATATATTTAGAACATAGAGCATTGGGTCGGTAGAACATAGGTATAGCTTTCAATTTACTAACAAGTGATGGTGTCGCACCTCCAAGAGCACCGATGATAAGAACAATCAATTTAACCGAATATCCTTGATGTTGCCGTTATAGGTGTTCTCTGAGATCCTTGTATCTCTCCTCTTTCTCGGGTTCCTTGTCTTTGATGTTGCAGTCGGCTTCAGTCGTGAATTCGATCACAAACATAGTTCGGTCACGCTTGTCAAGGAGCACGATGTCAGGTCTTGTGTGTTGGATTGGGGCCATTGTCGAGAAATCGTAGTTCCAGTAGATTTGGCAATCCTCATTCTCAGCGATGGACTCAATCACCCCTTGAGCGTTCGGCAAAGCGGGGTCGCGATAAACACCATAAGAGCGACATAGATGGTAGTAAAGTACTTTCAAGGCAGCATTATGTCTGTACAGAAAGGTCGTTCCTTTCTGAATAGGGCCATTCGATATTATATGCCATGGGTTCTCCGGGAGTTTCAGACACGCCCTTCACCTATAGCTGGAAACCTCCTGACGTGAAATACTTCTAAGGTATGCTAAGGTGGAAATTGCACTGCCTTGACACGCGAAAATAAAACTCTCTGTTCCTGAATTAGGTCCAGATGATTTGAGGAAATCAAACGTTAACTCATATGAAAAGGATTTTCCTTTAACAATTCTGTATTATTTTCCGTGAATTACCTTGTCTTCATGTTGTTCAGGGGAATTTTTGGCCTGCGCTTTCTTCACCTGTGCTTTGAGAAGTGAGGCATATTGATGGAGTAGTGCACTGTCTTCACTCCTGATGCTGAGTTCCAGGCCAAGTGTTTCAGCTGCCTTCCCGCGGCTTTATGAAGGAACGATCCTTCCCCGTTCATTTCGTGATTCCTGACCATTGCCAGGAGAGGATCTCTACCATTCGCGATGACATGAACAGTACTAAGGATGATTCGATTGTATAGGCATTCAGGATTGAGAAGTCCGCGTCCGCTTTTACGGAGTGCGATGTATAAGCGCGGAACGAACGAGTTGATGTGCAAGTTTTTCCTCATATGCATCATCTTTCGCGTAGTGGTATAGAGGACCCTGAGCTCGCTCTTCGTCCATGGAACTACCCCAAACAAATGGAGTAGAACTGGGACGGCGAGCATGTTCGTCACAGGTGTTTGTATCTTCTTCGGAGAACCTCTTATACTGATGTTGTATCCTGGATGCGGTCTTAGGCACACCCAGGTATTTGTAGGTCTCTCCAGCGCTAAGATGCCTAATAGCACTTCGGTCAACAAGCTCAGGGTCCTTATCTATACCTCTCGACGATACTAAGAGCATCTTCAAGATGTTTTTTTCCAGAAGCATAGATCTTCAAGTCATCCATATAAAATATACGAGTGACCTTATACTCACGAACATTAGTTCCGCCACAGAGATATCCATGAGAATCACGGAGTTCGAACGATAGAGGCGATAGTGTGATGCATAGGAGGAGGGGGCTCATGGCGTCACCCTGAAAGACAACTCTCTGGAAAGTAACACTGTTGGTAGTCACACGATGTTTTCCAGAAGAGATAGTAAATCTGGTCTTCCAAAGAGGCATTATTCTCTCAATGCATCCCACTAAATCTGGATTAACCTTTGAACTTTCCAACAGACAGATGATAAGTCTATGGGAAGTTGAATCAAAAGCTTTCTGGTAATCAATCCAGGCCATCGACAGATTGCGTTTGTGGTTTGCAACATCTTTGCAGATACACCTGTCGATTAGCAGGTTTTCCCGACATCCTGCTGCGCTTCTTTTAGATCCTCCTTGTTCGTAAATCTTACTCCATACAGGTCCAATTATCCGAACAATCCTATCATTTAGGATAGATGTACAAATGTGAACTTCTTCCACCAAAAGTTCTTAATACAATCTGAATCAGCAGCGGAGAAGTTCTTCGTGTCCCTAAATGCTTTCTATACCTCCTCAGCAGTGATTGGTGGGCATTCTCTCTCGGATATCATAAGGTTATTGCACAGCTTCTTGAAACGTATGATGTTCTTAGTGCCTTCATCCAATGGATGTTTTACTCCGTGAATCTTTCTCCGAAATTCCTCGACCTCTTTGGACTCTGGTGAGTTTTCGACAAAATCAGGAGGATCGCTAAAGAGGCGCGATGGGTCAGAGAGAAACTTTTGATTCTCCCTGACCCATCCCTTCCTCTTTTTAATGCTCCTCCTTGCGTCAGATAGTACTCGTATTTTGTCAACAATGTGCTGTTTGATGGTCATCAGCTTTGACATTTTCAGTGTGGGATGATGGATCCTCATTTCATAAGCGAATTTTCGGACCCTTGTAAAAGGCTCACCAGACTTTATGTAGTCAATCACATACTGCATACGGGACGCGTTTTGTCTTGCCCAGACAATCTTCTCGTCCAGTTGATGCAAGCGCTTTTTGATTTTTCAGCAATCGTCGATTTGGAACTTCAATTCGAATCAGCCAAAGCTCTTGCCGCATCATGAACGGAAAAAGTGATAGTCCAGAGGTCAACATCTTTCAAGAGATCTTCACCAAGGTCAGCATCCATTTCAGACGGATCATGAGGCTTGGGAGAAACCTGAATGTTGGAGTTTCTCCTTGTCCTAAAATCGCCTTCGTCTCTCAAAGGGAGCCTTGTTCCAGCAGTTGGTCTCAATTTCGCTTCCTCATTTTCCTCTGCGGCTTGTTCTTGCAGCTGTTGAGGAAGCTTTCCGCGTGAATCTCTTGTTCGCGCGAGGTCAACGGCACGGTTTCTTAACACTTGCTGTGAAAGGTGCGAGAGCTCTGGGTGTTTCCGGCACCACAGAGTGTGCAGGCGCACCATGTAACCTCTGCGGTTACGGACAATACTGGCATCATAGCAACTAAGCAGGTCATTATCGAGTGGATCCGTCCATAAAGAACGTCGATTGTCTCGCCGGTTCGTCATTGTGTTTCCATCTTGTTCAGCACCCCGAACTCTAGAACGTTCGGCAATACTGGCCGAACCATTGTCAGGTGCCCTGCGCGTTCGATCATTTTGAACCGCATTAATAATTGGATTGGGGTGATTATTTTCCATTGTTATTACCACGAGTAGCTAGGGAAGTGTTTGTCCACCCTTGCAGAGCCTCGCATACAAGGGCAAGGCTGTATACTCCAGAAGGTCTCCCGTTATTCTGGGGACACCGTAAAGGACACCACGCCCAGGTGCCATTCAGCTTGCAGCACGGTTGTTTACGCATTAGCTTGGGGTTCTCACTTCGGGACCATCCCCGGACAATTGTCCGCCACTGCTTATTACTTTCCGTAACCGTATTCAGCAGAAAACCTTCGGCACAGGAACCCTCTATCCGTAACCTGAGGACACGTTCGGTGGCTTTGTCATAGGCCCATCAGTTCGATGCCGGAGGAAGCGAAC
>WSXT02192365.1:0-19627 GCA_011762715.2 Neuroterus valhalla
TTATTTCAGATGATAATTTACTAATTGGAACAAGAGAAGGTCATTTGTTGATGTTCAATGTTCCTTCTAAATCTCATGACCATCATAAATTGGAATTGTTAGGACACAACAAGAATTTCAATAAAAAACGTATCATTCAAGTTGATGTTGTACCGGAGTATAATTTATTGGTACTCTTAACAGGTATGTTCCGCTTACTTCATAACGATAAAATTGTATTTATCCCTAACTAAATCTTCCATCAAGGTCTTTCTTTAAATAAGCCTTTCCTTTTGAAGATTTTTTTTTTGTACTCCAATTACCCAACTCTGATGTACATTATTTTTTAGATAATATAATATGTATCCACGACCTGAAATCTCCAACCATACATCAAATATGTCAGCTTCCAAAGACTCGTGGTGCAACTCTCTTTGCTTTGGATATGCAACGCACGGAAAGTTTAACTGGAGAAAAAAATACTGTGGTCCGTTTATGCGTCGTAGTGAAAAGAAAACTGCAATTATATTATTGGAAAGAGAAAGTTAAGAAATTTGAAGATTTTTTGGATGAATTGACTGTTCCGGACATACCAAAAGAGTTAGCGTGGTACGTGGTTAATATTTAGTCCCTATTTCTTTTAATTTTCAACCCGTTTTAATTATACTTTGTTAACAATGAGAAAGTATAAAGCTTACTCAATAGAACGAAACATGAATTCCTTATGTCATTCTGCAGGTGCGGTGAAACGCTTGTCCTAGGCTTTCGTAGTCTTTCATACACTTTAATGGATTTTAATGGTACGATCAAGGAATTGTTCCCAACGGGTAAATCACCTGAACCAAGTATTACAAAACTATCAGACAGCTCCTTTGCTTTGGGAAAAGATTCTCAATCTATTATTATGGACACTAAAGGTGATTTAGTGCAACACAATCCCATCAAATGGTCCGATTCACCATGTGCAATAGGTATTATATTTTCTTTACTTCAGAACATTATCAGTTTTTATTAAATATGAAATTTCAAAACGGAGAATCATGTATCAAAAGACATTGTGAAAGTTTCTTTACAAAAAATCGTATTTCTTCAATATGACTAAGATTTCCTCAATATGTAATTCTTCAATTTTCATAACTTTTATTTTAAAGACTAAATTTTTGACCAGTTATATTTCAGAAATCGATGAATCTAGTATTTTGAATTCATAATTGTGAATCCAACTTTTTTGAAATTGGACAATTTTTTATTTCAAAATACTATATATAATTTTTTAGTCCTTGAAATTGAACTCATTCACTTCGAACTTTCAAGCTGTTCACTGTCCAGTTTTGGCGGGTAGAAATTAATATTCCCGTAAAGAAAGATGTTGATTTTTCTAGAATCCCAGTTTATTAAAAATATTTCCAGCCTCTGATGATCCATATCTTTTGGGCGTCGTTCACGATTCGCTGGAAGTTTACACCCTGGAAGGCTGCCAACATATTCAGAATATACCAGAATTAAATAAAGCCAGATTTATATACAGATGTAAGCAAGGTCGGGTTTTTATCGCATCAATAAGTCAAGTCTGGTGTGTAAATGCAGTGGACTTAGCTCAGCAAATAAGAACCCTACTCGAACAAAATCAATTCCAGTTGGCTTTAAAATTAACAGTAAGTTAACAGCCATTTCCCCCCTCAAGACGTTTAATGTAGGAGGTATGAAAGTAAATAATAAAATAAAAATCATTGCAGAATCTCTCAGATATAAAGGATGAAGAGAAGTCTAGAAAAACGCACAAAATCCAAACGCTTTATGCTCATCATCTTTTCTGTAATAAAAAGTTTCAAGAAGCGATGGACCAGTTTTTGAAACTTGGAACTGATCCTTATGAAGTGATCAGACTATTTCCAGATTTGGTTTCTCAGACAAATGTGAATGAGAATAATGAACCAGTAACCGGTCTTCCAAAACTTCAAGATCGAGATTTAGAAAATGGACTGCTTGCTCTCATAGCTTATTTGACTGAAGTGAGACACAAATTGATGGGGGATAGTCAGTCCAAAGATAAGGATAAAAATGAGAAAGGAAGAGAGAAAGACGAGAAGGGAAAGAATATGACTGCTGTTGCTACTGAGCAGCTTCTAAAAATTATAGATACTACGCTTTTAAAGTGTTATTTACAAGTAATGATCCTCAATTATATATTGCTTATTTATCTTTATGCATGCTTGCAACCTCATAAGTATTTATTGATGAATATTCTTTAGACTAATGATGCGTTGGTGGCCCCTCTATTGAGATTGAATCACTGTCATCTGGCAGAAGCTGAAAAAACTTTAATAATGCACCAAAAGTATCCAGAACTCATAATTCTCTACCAGACGAAAGGTCAGCATAAAAAGGCCTTAGAGTTGTTGGAAAAACAGTCAAAGGAGAGTGATTCTAGCCTTAAAGGTACCGAGAGAACGATTCAGTATTTGCAACATCTAGGGAAAGAACATATGGATTTAATTTTGAAATTCGCTGGATGGGTTTTGGAACTAGATCCAGGTGAAGGTCTCCGCATCTTCATGGAAGATATTCAGGTAGAGATGCATAAATTAGATAAATTTCAAGATCCACTGAAAATGTTGAATTTGATAATTAAAAATAGAATGATGTCAAATTCACTCATTCCAAAATTCAATTTTAACCTTGGAGGGGTCGGATTTATTCATATTTGGTGATTTTAAATTTGTATTAAATTTGTATTAAATTTGTATTGGATTTGTATATTGAAATTGTATATTGTATATTGTATATTGGATTTGTATATTGGATTGAAAAATCTGAAATTGAAAATGTTTATACTTCAAAATACAAAAATTTATTATTATCATTCGAATTTAGAGAAATTATAATTGTCGAATTATTTTGATCATGATGAAATTAAAATGAGAAGTTAAAAATTAAGGCTTTCAGACTTTGAGAATTTCATTAAAGGTATTACGATCAGTTCTGAAGACACTTAAACAAAATCAGCGTTTCAGCGCTGAAATTTCGAAAAATAATAAAAAACACGAAGGAGCATTGCTATCTGGTATGATAAAATTTTTATTTTGAAAAGGAAGACTAATTTGAAACAGAGCAATGTTTTTTCATTGGAGCAAACACCCCAATTCTTACACAACGTAATCAGTTTCCTTAAAAAAAAGTTACTCAATTAATTGGTCTTATTATTCAAAGCAAAAATTCGTCCAGCTGAAAGCGATGCTCTAAGCCTTTGGTCATTTTTTTAGCTCTTCTGCTTCTCGAACTTCACAACGGGTTTTTGTTTCCTGAAGGGGAACAAATATTATTTGAAACTAAAATTTGTAATAAATTTATTTTTGATCTTGAATCAGGAGGTTGAGCAACTGCCAAGGCCCAAGGTTTTGGATTATCTTCTACGCTGCCACAAAGAATCGGTAATCACTTACTTGGAGCACGTAGTATATGTCTGGGAAGATAACAATCCTCTTTTTCACAACGTTCTGGTCCATCAATACAAAGAAAAATGTTTGATATCTATGAGCGAAAGTGCGACTCCCGCAGAAAAGCAGAATGTGCAGCACATTAGACAAAAACTGCAACAATTTTTGCAAAAATCTACACAGTACACGCCTGAAACAGTATTGAGAGATTTTCCTTATGAATGCTTGTTTGAAGAGCGAGCAATTATCCTAGGCAAACTTGGACGCCACAAACAAGCTATTTCTATATATATAAATTTATTGAATGACGTGTCAAAGGCAATTCAGTACTGTAACAACGTTTACTCGAGGTTTCGGAGTAAGATCAATTCCAGAATTGATTCACAAGATTTAATTTGCAATATTGATTAAACAGAATTTTTTTGTAAATTAAGGTCAGAGCAGTGAAGAATTGAGTAAACAAGATGGTTCAGACGAAGTGTACATAACGCTTATACAACAATTGCTAAAACCCGATAATGATGGAGTCTCTGATTTAATGATGGCTGGTGAGAAAATTCTCCTTTTCATCCCTTGGGAGTTTTTGTTCTTTGTGTAAGAGGTGGAAGAAAAATTGTCGACCATTAGAAGACCGGATGATTGACCATTTTTTTTCTCACCTCTCACATTCTACAGGCAGTGATCAACACTTTCCAGCCCATCGAATTCACGTTTTTGATATTTGTTGTTTTTTTCAACAATTTAGGTAACGTTCCGGAAATGCAGAAGACGGCCGCACCAGACTTAGAAACGGCATTAGAATTATTGGAAGAGCATGCTGCCAAAATTAAACCCCTAAAGGTTCTAGAAGTCCTGCCTGAAAGTGTTCAAATTGGAAGAATAAAGCATTTTCTGGAAGCAAGTCTGCAGAATAATATAAATGAGAAGAGGCGTATGCAAGTTCTGAAAGGTCTTCTGTATGCTGAGCATCTCCAAGTACAGGAACAACGAATGCATTATCAATCCCAAAGCGTCCTCATGACTGAATTCAACATATGTCCAGTTTGTAAAAAGAGATTCGGAAATCAAAGGTAGGTTGTTCCTGATTTCTGATTTTGACTGTTATTAAAGAATGTTGATTTAAAATATTGTTATCTCTTCCAGCGCTTTTGCGAGGTACCCCAATGGTGATATTGTGCATTATTCATGCCAGGTACGAAAGACGTAAAGTGGATTGAAATTTTTGGACTTATTAGTGATGAAAATATACCAAAAGATCGACTGTTAAGTGTAAATATGAAAATTTTGACATTTGTAAACACAAGCATGCATTTCTCTGTAATATTTCCTAGGATATATTTTATACTAATGAACGTGGATTACATAACTTTGAGTATAATGCATATCATAAAACTGTGCGAAATAAAAATTCCATTTTCAGTTACGGCGCGTTATACATGTATTCATAAATATGAGAGTATTGATATTTTTCCAATCAAGATTCGACTCTTGTCAGTCTCTTAGTAAAACAAACAAATAATATTTCAGTTTTCTTCAATCCATAGTTTACAAAAACAACGAATCGTGCTAACATTTTCACGGTAAGTCATGTTTTCGAATTCTGATATCAACATTCCAAAATATGACTAACCACAAAAAAATTGAAATTATTATTATTATTATTATTTATCATTTTCAAAAATCATTTTTTTCATAACGCTATGAAACATTTCGGTGAACTTTTTAAATATATTTTGGGTAATATTTTTGTAAGAGGAATCCAATTTATTTTTTTTAAATATGATTTTTAAGGATAAGCTTATAAGATGAGGAAATGCTGAATAACTGGCGAAATAGCGTGAGGGATTCGGAGAAACTTATAGACTTTTTTCAAATTTATTTAATCTTTTTTAACTGATAAATATGTTATACAAGTTCCAACGTTCTATGATACTAATTCAATTTTTTAATAAGAAAATGAAGAAATTTCCCATATGTCCCAAAATTTCAGCGCAAATTATTTATTCTTCCAGGTAAACTTGTTATCAAATCATAAACATTCCTTTAACTACAACCGATTACGGACTGTAACTAAATTAAATTGGAAATATTTTGTTCCCTCGAGGCGGTAATTACCCCTAGGGACTTGAATACAATTCATTTCGATATAATCTCTCTAAAACGAAAATGATCAAAATTCATTATTTAATTGTAAAATTCTACTAATTCCATTTGAGAAAATTGAGCCACTGTAGAGATCAATAATACTCTAATTAATCAAAATATTGAATAATTTCATCGTGGAAGACTAATTGTTTGGTGAAGACAGATGAATTTCTCACGCAATATAATTAAGCCGTGTCTAGGTTAATCAAAATTCGGTGAGCGTAGAATAAATATTTTCGGTGAGCTCAGGAAAACGCTGTCATCTCAATGTTTCCGGTGGGCCTGGAGTTTCCGTATTATTTAATTAGGAGGCTATAGAAATAGGAAAAGTGGAAAACTAACAATTTTAATGAGGGGTTTGTGTAATCCTACATTTTTATAATTAGAAAAAAAAGTAAAAAATGAGTTTTATGATTATATTCTTTTTTAGAATGATTGAAATCATTATGAAGTGCATTTTATTTTGTTTCCCGCAACCCTATTTCACATTTTGTGTGGATGATGGTGGTTGTTGCGAAAAAACTGTCAGAAAGCGGGTGCGCGTACTACATGGCAAACGGCATTGAGGGTATGTATTACCTCCCAGGAAAAAAGAATCCATTTAAATGACGACTCTGTGTCTGTGAATGGCGTATCTGTCATTTGCAGATTCAAAAATTAAAAACTTATTCGGTTTGATACTTTGTCTATCGGTCATTTTCTTAAGCAGCTTTGAATCTGCGATATAGAACAATGACCATTTCGGGCAAAGTCAAATTGAATGAGTTTCCCTCTTTCTAGATAAGACAGTCCTAATTTGTGGTTAAACTCCCATATTTTACACGATTTTTAAAATTTATAAATTAACGAGAGATTAGAAGGAATCATACGCAAGGCTTCTAGATTTAGATTGCTATTTGATTTATGAAAGACATAAAGGCTTTTGCAGCTTTTAAGTCAGTTAAAAAATAATGAGTAAAATTCTTCTAAAAACCAATCGGTGGCAATCTAGAATTCCAGTGACAGACAAGCAATTCAGAAGCCTTCGAAACCCATTCAATGCAAATGAATGGATTTTTGTTTCCTGGGCTAGTATTACATGGTTTTTTGGCTTGACTCGAATGAAAATGTTTTTTTTTTACATCCTCATACATTCTTAGGGACCAAAGAGGAAAACGGAGTTGGAATACAGCCTTCTTTGAACAGCGAATGTGGCTTTACCCATTAAATCTTGTAATTAAAAATCGGTAATTGAAAATTAGAGAAAAATGACACAAAAAAAATGTTGGAGAGAAAAATGATTCTCCTCAAAAATATCATTCAAAATAGAGAATTATATTTTCTGATTAAACTGTGCAAGATTCAGAAATGACGATAATTAAAATTGTTTATCCTAGAAATATCTACAAATTTTACTCAGACCATTTTCTTAAACACGCATGAATTTTGTTTCAATTTTGCTAACGCTTTCTAAAAAATCAGTTGTATTATTTTCTAGAGAACTATGCAATATACAAAAAAATGTTTGGGCAGCTCGCCCTACAGTGGATAATCGATTCTGCGCTCATCTGCACTGGAGGCTTGAAGAGTGGTACAGGTCATCAGCTGATTCTGCTATTGAGCATTTACCAACCTATGTTTAAATGTCTCATTCAAAATCCACTCTAGGAATCTCACTGATATCCAGGGTAGGAAAAAAAAGTTTTGAGAAATATGCTTTCAACAATAATCTGCAATAGAATATATCATTCTATGATTGAAAGTCCATATTACAGTTTAATGACCAAGGAACGTATATTACCAGGGTTGCCACAATTTCTGGAAATCAGGGAAATATCAGGTAAAATTTTTGATCATGGAAAATTCAGGGAAATATCAGGAAAACTCATCAATATCAGGGAAAAAAGGGGCCGAGAAAATTTGTTTAGATTAAATCCACGCCTCGATCTACGCTGTCGAGATATTTTTTTGGAGACACTTAAAATTCTCGGAATCATGCAAGAAGCACGTTTCGATTTTTTTTTTTGAGTGTTTGAGGGAATATGGGCCAAATACATTGCAGATTCGGACCAAGCAGATTAAATTACATGAACGTCTTCTCCGATCCGAGTCTACAAAATTTTTTTCATCATGATAATCCCAATTTTTTGCGATTTTTGCCATTTTCATGGGTTTTTACAATTTTCATGGGGTTTGCACAATTTTCTTAGATTCAAAACGGCTTATGATATAAGTACACTTGAAATTAATATTTAACGGTTCAAAATATATGGAAATTATGCTTGCCCTAGATCCACGAATTATTTTTATTTATAAAACATCAAATTTCCGCTTATTCTTACGGTTTTTTGCAATTTACTCGAAATTGGAGGGTCTACGGCCTAAAACTGATTTGAAATTCGGATTCAGCGGGTCAAAAAACCTGCCCGTAGATAGGTCGCGTCTGGTGTACAGAAAACTTTTTTTTTGTGTGCCGGTGTAATCAATCCTCAAAATCATTAATCGTACAAAGACGTAAGAAATTCATAATATTTTCATACATTTTTAGGATCAGAGGTTTGGAAAAATAAATCTCAGAAATATGTAAAATTTATGTTTTCTATGGAAAATGTATGGCAAAAAATCAGGGAAATTTTTCTGAAATCAGGGAAATATGAGGGAAATTTTGCATAGGTCAATTGTGGCAACCCTGATTATTCAACGAAATTTCTCTCGGAACATTTTATTTACTTTGAAAAACATCTTGTTGAAAACTATATTTTTGTTAATTTAATTCGGAGGAGCATGAAATTCCGTTTTAAGGACATGTTAAGGACATGTAAAGCCTTAGAAAATAATAAACTACGTTTGTATACAACATTGAACATTTGGTTCAAAATTAAAAAAAAAAAAAATTCGCAAAAAAATTTTTTTTTGAAAATTTTGAACAAAATGTTGTATATAAACGTAGTTTATTGTTTTCTAAGGCTTTTCTCAAAATATCAACTCGATATCTATTTCGGTGTAGACGTGAATTGTTGCAAAAAAAAAGTCGGTAAGGTAGGAATCGGGTAAGATTAACATGGCTCTAAGAAGCGTTTTTGTCATTAGTAATAATACTAAATATGTAAGTTAAGTTTACTTTTGGCATTTTGCTTTTATGTAAAAATATCCACTGTATGAAGCTTTCCATTGTTGGGAGTTTTTACCTAACTACAAATTGAGCGCAGGTATTGTCTTCAAAAGTAAAGTTTACGACATTAAACTGTAAATAAATTGAGTGTTTCCGACCTGTTTCAGCGAGCGATTCGAATAGAAATATTCAAAATAAATGAGTAGATAAATAAATAAATTTAGGAAAAAGATCGAGTCGAACGATCAATTACAAGAAAATCGATTCCTCGATGATGTGATGAATGGGAATAATCGATCTCTCTTTCCCTCTTACATTATATTACATAATTTTATTCATGATAGGTACCGGTTGCACTCCAGCCGTGTTTCATCTTCTGGAATCGAATTCTTCCAGAAAATTGTGACTTGTAAATAAAAACATTCAATGTTTCCTGTTTTTAGGTTTGAATTTGTTTTCTTTAATTCTACGGTGATTAGTCAGGTCGCATATTTTTTGCTCCCCAAAGAGGGCAATCACGAGCTTTGAACATAACCCGGGGTAAAGGATGGGGCGTGCCTCATTCAGCAAATGCACGTATGTGTATAAACATATCTGATGATGTCACGCTTGTGTTGTTACGCCTGATAGTATGTAACGTACACAACTGCACCAACCAACTACACCCATGAAAAACTCAGGGCCGTAAACAAAAATAGGAAAATGTTTAATAAAGACCCTGTTCAGAATCAATTTTTTTTTCAAAATTTAAATGGAAATAAAGCATTTTCGTTCCCATTAAAAAATTCTAATAAAGTTTCGACCTCCTCCTATCGCATATCAATATTACAATGCGAAAATTTTCATATTCATCGCTCTATAAACAAAATTTCTCAAGTGAAATATTTCTGTTGAAATTTTTTATTTTTTATTTATTGGGACAATTTATATAATATTACATTTTCTTTTTTGATTTACTTATTAGGTTATTATTATTAATTATAATATAATAAAATATAATTTTTTATATAACTTTTTCGTAATAATAATGCAAGTAATGATATGAATATGTAAGTTTTAATGTCAATTTTTCCGACACTTTCTACATAATTTGATGATTTTTGATCAGTCACTAAATAATTTATACTAAGCGGATTGAACAAATTTTCGGTATTTTTCAAATGCATTCGCAAATAAATATTTGTACCGCTTGTTGAAATTTTTTTCCAACTTTGTTGTTATTCATTTTTTTGAGAAATGCACTGTGCTACAAGTTGGTGTACAAAATATTGAATCTTTAGAGAATAAAAAGAAAATAGATTTTAAAATGATTATTGAGGACAAAATTGTAATTATATTTGTATTACCATCTTGTTTGCGAAGATTTTAATATTATTAGAAAGGAAACGTATTTTCTGAAAATATAGTTGTCATATGAGAAATTCAGAAAAACGATTATAAATAAAATAAGATATATTGTATAAATAAGATAAGATATATTATTGTATACAATTAATGAATATTCAAAGACTATAATCATAGAAAAAAATCGACTCAGATGGAAATTTAGTAATGAAAAAATTGATTTTGCAAGCGTAACTCAGATACATTCCATTGAAATTTCTCTATTGTTATGTAATTGTGTATAACCCTTTCGGAAATGCAGTTTAAGGCCTGAGATATACAGTTATTACAATCAGGAATCATTTTAAAAAATGTCAACAATACCCAAAATTAGAAATAATAATATTTTTCACCTAGTTTAAAAATATTTAAGAAATTAACACATCACTTATTCAGAATTCATTTTTTCTATTAATTATGAGGTTAAATAATGCACCCTCTCCCATATGTCAAAAACAAGCAAAACATCATTTCTTGAAAATTTTTAAATGTCAATTAATCGATCGATTTTCTAGAGCTAAAAAATAATATATTTCTCATCATGGTAATAAAAAATTGACAACAAAATAATGTGAAATTGGAAGAGTACTTTTTTTGTATTTTTATGCAGAAAATTTGGTATTATCACAAGCGTCTGTCAAAAGTGATGAAAAATTCCAGTCCTTAATATCTTGCAAAATATTGGAGTTTAAAAAAAAAAAATTTTTCATTGTTTTTTTTTGTTCCAAATACTACCTATATGCATTAAAGACCATAAAAATTCATTACAAGGGAGTTCATTTTGAGATTGAACGCCCCACTCTGAATTTAGTGATGAGATTTCTTATGGCAGGGGTGACAGGAACGATAAGTACGGGTGTGCTTGATAGTACAGGTTCGGCATCTACATCAGATGATTTGACATTGTTAAACGATAACCTTCAATTGTAAGGCTCAGAAAAATTTTTGAATAACCAGAAGAATCCGGAAGATATGAAGCTTTCTTAAATTATCATGTAAATTCAAATATAAATTTGATCAAATTCCTCTTAGAGGGACTAGTTTTTCGACCGCGTAGGTCGACGCTGGGATCGCAGTCAGTCGCGCGCCGGTCAAGTGTGTAGAAGGTCTCAAGTGAGCTTGGTGGTATTTCTTGGATTTTGTGGAAGTTTTATGCCAGTTTTGTGGTGAAACAGTGTTTCAGGGTATTCTTTCAACAGGGTAAGTTTCGAATCCGAAAAATTTTAACCGAAAAGTTCGGAAAGAACACCTTTATCCGATAATGAAAGTGCTATGGGTGTATTATCTCGATAAAAATGGCGTTTGCCGACCCGACTCGCGCGTTTAACTCCTTCGTTTTCTGTAGGTTGCGGGCCTTCGTTAAGTTTATATCGTTTTTGAAAAGAACAGGTGTCAATTTGAGATATCTAAAAATCATTATTTTTGAAGTTCTGGGAAAAACAAAGAGCAAGCTGAAATGTTATGTGCTCGTCCTGTAGAGATCCACTGTGCGGCAGAATGAATCGCTTGTTTTTCTTCCTTTTTGGGATAAAACGAGAAAAATCGTCTCAATGGGGCTCTTAGAGCACGCTTCGAAATGAAAGTGATTTTTATTTAGTTTTTCTTGGCTATTTCGAAGCCATTTTCTGTCAAACGTTAAGGATTATTTTCCACAGGACATTGTCCCTTCTGATGGCTGCGCTCACCTGTCAAAGAGTCCAGGGAACCTGCTCGTGACCTAATTTCATAGTTCCTTAGTAAGAGTTTATTGATGTATTGCACAAGGGTTCGTGAAATGAGGTGACGATAATTCAATTTGTATGGAAATCACTGATTAGGAAGAGGGGCTAAACATTGATTGGGTGTCATATATTTTGAATCTTGTCTGTGACGCTGGATGCGATTTTGGTGTTGGATTTACATTAGTTATTTTTGTCATTTAGCTCAATATACCATTTATCAGTGAGCGACGCTTAAATTTTTGACCACAATTTGACTTGACACCGAATGCCTTGACAGTGTCATCAATGAACCGATTTGTAAATGTCAAAAAAGGGAATTATTGAATGTTGGTGTGAGTGTATTATACAGGTTTTGAGAGTGTGTTTGACGTCTGACATCATCCATAGTCCAATGCGTTTTTTTTGGGCCTTTAACGTCATCATCAAAGTAGCGGAACTCAACAAGTTAATTTCATCGGCACTTGTTAAGTTTTATAGTAATCTTTCCTATTATATGTGTTCAATAGGTGGTGTTTGTTAGAAGTACTGCACCGGTTAACATTATGTAGAAATATTTTTTGGGAAAAACGGTGATCTTACAAAGCAGTTTCCTTGAACGTTCTCACAGCAAAGTGATCTTGTATTAAAAAAATTCACGTATTTCAGTTATTGCGATTCCTCGCCACACATTTCGAGTCCATAAATTTATCATCTGTTGCCTAACTTATGCCAATTCTGATGTTTTGCAACTGAAATGTTTTTCTTATTTTTTTTTTGCATTTCTTTATAGTTTGGTTATATTCTGTTTAAATGTTGAATTTCGGTGATTTACGTGGTTTTAGGTAACGGTTAAAGATAACTCAACTTTTTCTTTCATTGAAACCTGATGCATCTCACATACGAGTCAGTCATCAAGGTTGCCTACGCCAATGACAGACTCATGATATTCACGGGACGTAAACCTATATACTATGGAACGTGAAGATTGCATATTCTTCCAGGTGTTATGTTTACGGTTACGTCATTTTTGCACCGCTTTAGTGATGGTGCATGTGTGGATACGCATTTACAATGAATGAATAAATTAAAGTTGAATTGTGAGCAACTCTTCCGGAAAGCTTTTCATGCTGCCTGATCATTAGGTCTTCAATCTACACAAATTCAACTCTGATCATAAATTAAACTCACTCGTGTGTAATGAGAAAAGAGGTAATAAAGGTTTTCACTTTTTAGTCTACTCCAATAAAAGAGGGGAAGTACTAAGAGTAGGAGGCCTACACAATGCATGTGCCCTTGAATTGTTTTTTACGTGCCTAATTTAGTCATAGAGTGCTAGTGGCGTAGTCCAATTTTTTGTTATTTCTTTAAGAATATAGGCTTATGTGAAAGATTTTATAAACTAGGATATTTATTCATTTGGATGAAATTTGAAAACTTTTGAATTGGTTAAAACTGTTTTCAGTGTTAATCTTTAAAGTGTTAATATTGAACTCTTGAACTTTTATTTTTTCTAATTTCTTTTCAACTCTTGAACTTGTATTTCATAGATTTGATACTTTTCTCTATATTTCTATGATTTGAACTACTTTATTCAAACGTTAAAGGATAGAGATGTAATAACGTTGGGTGAATTTAATACTTTTATGCTCATGAGAGATTTTCCACCTCGAAGGTAGATAAGAGGCTAAGTTATTAAGACTGGCATAGAGAAGCACCGATAACTCGACCGATAACTTGCAATCGTGATGGGATGATAGCACATACTGACTTCGTTGCTCACAATGTTTTCATTGATATACGTAACGTGGGCGTAGGCAAACCGAGGGCAAGACTCACAAATAAAATTAATCGCCCGTTCTTGCTTCACCCTAAAGACTTCAAATGAATAAGATGCAAAGCTTCTTGTGAGTTGGCGTTTGAGAATGCAGCGAAGTCTCTTCCAACGCATTATTTCAACGATTATTGCTTTAAAAAAACTTTAATCAATTTAAGTGAAGTTCAAATTCAAATTGAATTTTTCAAGTCCAAAATCACCAAGGATAATTTTTCAGGAGCGATACTCTAATTTAATATTTCTCATTAATTGATTTAATGTCTTGGCAAAATTTCGAGGTTTAATTTCGGATTCCATAAAAAAGAAGATTATGACAGAGCATGAGTAGACTTGTTAGTTATTTTCTATATTATGTTCTTATTTTCTTCTATTTATTGAAAGGTAAAATTTGAAACAGAGCACCTTTCTGCGAGCATGTGTGAGTTTTGGACTGGGAAGTAAATATTAGATAGTTTTATGTTATTAGTCAGAATTCTGAATACTTAGACGACTATTATCTTATTCTTATGCTTCGGAGAATACAGTCATTTGGTGCTGTATCCTTTCAGCAATGAGATCCTATGTTTTGGGCACTGACCACGACTAAAGGCCGTTATTTCTACCACTCGAGGACAGCCAGTTGGATTTAATTTTCCATGGTTTTCGAGCCATGACAATAGTAAAATTTAATAGCTCTCAGTGGATTTATTTATAGCTGTGTTTGTTCTCAGTGGAAAATATTTTGTAGGAGAATGTTCAACCAGTTCGAAATATAAGGGTTTTATGAGTACCCATAAATCATTCATTTATCGATGACAAAATTTGATCTTCCAGGTGGATAATGCACCTGAAAGAAAATCATAGATATTCAAGAGAATTAAATTTTTAACTTTAGTACAAACTTTAATTGTAAATTGTACCTTATTCTTGATTATCTTCATTTTTGATTTTTGATTCAGCCAGTCAGTTTATAAATTTTCAAAGAACTCTGTTAACTTTTTAAAATTATTTTTTACTTTCCATTGTTTTTTCTCTACATTTATTGCAAACGCGTTAGAAATAGGGTAAATGATTAAATGTTGCTTTAAAAATATTTCTTGACAAAGTATTTAAATCATACCCGAATTCCACGATTTTAAGGGCTATCACGATTACTGGGACAACTAACTTTGAATATTTGAATCTAAAAGATTTTAATTGTTCTAAATTGAATAGTTTCAAATTTAGAACGATCGATAAATTTGAAAGCCTAAATAATAGGACAATTTTGAATGCTTCATATTAAAAATTACAACTTTTGATTACTGCATGTCAAATTCTTCAATTTGATGCTATGAAATTTTAAGCTCTTCAAATTCGAAATTATTGAATTTTTTTCATGGCCAATTTTTTTATTTTACCATTTTTCAAATTTCAACTTTTGATTACTTGCAAGTGTTGGAATTTTTTATGTTTAACGACCTTGAGAAATTGAAATTGTTCAAACTTGATGCGTTCGTATTAAGGCCATATAATGATACAAAACCTAGAAGTGTTGGTAAATGAATCAGAATTTGAAAAAGTGACTAAAATATTTATTTTAAACTTATACGAATCAATTTTTTCCTAAAAAGAAAATACGATTATAACTCTAGACTTAAGAAAAAATTATAATGATGATTAGGATTGTTTGGAATTAAGTAAGTTATTTTATGACCTCTATAAAAGATTGGGTTGAATCGGCTGGATTTATTCCAAAGATAGACCTGGAAAGCTCTAAAAAGTTATTGAGTTTTGAAACCGAACTTGTGCGGCAAGTCTGAGAAGGCACTAAGGTATTCAGTCCTAACTTTTTAGGTATAAAAAGAAATTTATTTTGGGAAACTTGTTTCGAATTTTCCATTCGAATATTTTCCATTTTGAATGCTTCAATTTTATTTGAGATTCGAGTGGGCGCTGATAATAATTTTTGAGTAATTTGGAACTTTCTCTTCATACTAAAAAGAGTCTAAAAAGGGCGAGGGTTTTTAGTACCTCATTCATTATGAGATATTTATAAGACTTTGAAAGTTTCTCATGATTTCTTTCATTGTAGTATGGAGTTGGGTTCAGCAGTCATGATCATGCAGTGGGTTTCCTGAAATAGTGAGTTCAGTGAAGAAGGGAAGCCGTGATCTTTATATTTAGATCGTCCACTCGACAGTTTGGTATGCCATGTGCTTAGTACGAATACAGGAACTGTCAGAAGCACTCACGCGCTTGCGAGTAATAGGCCAATCATGAGTTTCAACCTAATTTTCTATCTTACAATTTTTCCTTCCACACCGTGTCACCTTTGTAATATAATACCATCCGCCCTATTTTTTTTTCTCATTAACGTCCTGACTCTCTTGTTCATTATTATTCCCAATTTTATCAAATAAAAAGTGGATGTAGCGATCAACTACTAACAAAAATTGAAAATATATTTGAAGTATTGAAGATTCTGTTGCTGCCTAGTTTTTGTGTACAAATTTTAATACTACCAGATACGCTATTTTGATCTCTTTTTTAAACAGAGTTTTAAATTAATATAATATTTCTTGGAGTCCTGAACATAGATGATCTAGACAAAAATAAATCGGTCACGAGTGGAGTAATAACAGCATCATGGGCCTTTACCCTCAGAGCTTTCCTAGCCGTATGAAGTCTCGCCTAGGTTTCGCTTTTCTGGTTTAGATGCTCGTTTGTTACGTGATATCCCAATCTAATCCAGATCATGCTAGATGCACTGTATTGAAAATCTCATATTGATGGAATAAAGTTAAGCTTTAAAGTCAATTTGTAAATTAGAGTAAGTTAAAAATATCTTTACTTTTTTTAGATATATTGGTAATGACGAGGGTAATGAAACTAATGTTAACGATAACCATTATGTTCGAAGAAAATAAGTTATAAATGAAATAAATAAGGCTTATACTTTCTAATTTAAATAATAACGAGTTTGAAATGAAGACACCTCACAAATGTATGCTTAAAATGTTCAAAATAATTATTGTAATGAGTTTTCAAAAATAAAAACTTGTTTCTTGTGGTATAATAAAATAAAATGGGTATACATTTTGAAGCGTTGAAATGGCTGATAATTTAATTTGAAATTAATACCTATAAAGTTATAGAATGATCGAACTCATTTTTAAAATGTATGAATAACCTTCAGGGTTTCAAATGTGTATTTTGTATTGATTACATTTTCCAAGTTTGATGACAAACTAGCTGTAAATTCGATCTCGGGTTTTTCCACTTTGTTTATATTTATAAGTTTGTGGTGTTTATTTGATGAGAACTTTGCTTTCTCCTTATTCTTTTCTATATTCGAAGTTAATAATAGAAATTTTCAAAATACTAGGGGTTGTCCACGATAAAAATACAAAAATATAAATACATCAATCAATCCCACTTCGATTAGAGAGTCTTTTCCATAATCGTATAAAAAATGTAAAATTCTATTGCCCTTCAAAGTTTGATCAATTAATGTGCAACCCTCTTTGAGTTATCTAGTTAACAGAAAAAGTAATAGACACATCTGGACAATCGCTTAGGGGGTTATATTATATACATTTATCAGCTGATAAGTGTTCTATTGCATAATTTTGGAAATATTGAAAACTGTTACGACCAATAAGCTTTCTCTATGCGCAATAAGGTGGTCCAAAAATGCATTAGAAAATTTCTTTTCCGAATTTTCATGCAAAACGCCCGGAAATTTGTTCGAATCCACAAAATAATAAACGCATTTTTTAAAAAATAATATCTAGAGGTAGGTGGCGCAAGCCCCATGAAATTTAACACGTATTTCCCATAAGAAAAAAAATACGTTTTTGTAAATTTTATTCAGAGTTCTCAATATTAAGGTGAATAGAGTTCGAAATTCACAATTAGTAACAAAATGCGGATAAAATATTACTTTCTAAATATCACCCCCATAAGTCCGTTTTATAGGGTCCTGAAAAACCCCCATAAGTGAAAAAATGGGTTTTTCGAGTTTTTGGCGCTAATTATGATTTTTTGCGGTTATTTAACGCAGATTGTTTTAAATACATGAGATACTACTTAATACTGATAATTAGATGTTTCTTCAAATTGTTTAAACAAGTTACTATTGTTTTTAGCAACTTTCTCTTAGAAAAAGGTTAGAAAGTCGAGGTTTTTTCTGAATTTTTCAACGTTTCAGTTGAAGCAAAGTAATCAAAGTTAACAAAAATAATTGTTTGAAAAATCTGTTAATAATTATAACAATATTCTCTTAGAATAATGCTGAAAAGTTGCGTTTTTTTCTGAAATTTTCAAGTTTTTGTCCCTTTTTCACTTAAAGTGAGTAATTATTTTACTTAATTTAGCAAAAATAATTGTTTAAACAAATTGTAAATGTTTACATCTGTCTTCTTCTAGATTAAGGCTACATAGTTGCGGTTTATCCCGAAATTTTTTTTCACTTTTTAATTAGATTAAAGTAATAATTAATTCATGTCAAAAAAATAATTGTTCAAACAATTTCTGATCATTGCTAATAATATTTTCTTTGCTTGATGATAGGAATATGCGGTTTTTTCTGAAATTTTAAATTTTTTATCCACTTTTAACTTGAAGTCTGTCAATATTTAATTCCATTCAACAAAAATAAGTTTGAACAAATAATAAATAAACACTAGAGAGAATCATATTTCAAACAGTATAGTATTGATTTAGGTACATTATTTTTGTTCTTCTCCCAAAGTTGAAAAAAAAATTTATCAAAATAAAAAAGCTGAATTGATTCAGTGAAATTTGAATTTCGAATTTTGTAGTACATTATGGATATCCAAGGCAAGATTCGAATTTTCAAGTAAGTAGTTCAACTTTCAACCAAAGAGTTGAATTTTCGACCTAAAAATATAAATTTTTAATCAAAAATATAATAACCGAAACTTCTTATCACTAATCTTAGAGAAGAAAGCCATAAACAATAATAATTTTTTTTAACAATAATTTTTTTCGTTAAATTTAAATAAATATCAACTCACTTCAAGTGAAAAGTGGGCAAAGTTAAAAATTTCAGAAAAAAAACCGCAAGTTTTTATCAGTAAGCAAAGAAAATATTGTTAGCAATGCTAATGAATTGTTTAAACAATTATTGTTTCAACATGAATCAATTATTACTTTAATCTAATTGAAAAGTGATGGAAAGTTCAAATTTTCAGGAAAAAACCGCAACTATATAGTATTAATCCAGAAGAAGATAGATATAATCATTCACAATTTGTTTAAATTATTATTATTGATTATTTTATTATTATTGCTGAGTAATTATTTTTGCTAAATTAAATAAAATAATTACTGACTTTGGGTGAAAAGTGGACAAAAAGTTGAAAATTTCAGAAAAAAACCCAACTTTGTACCATTATTCTAAGAGAACATTGTTATAACTAAAAACACATCCTTCAAACAATTATTTTTGTTAACTTTAATTGATTATTATCTCGCTTTACTTGAAACGTTGAAAATAAGTTGAAAAATTCAGAAAAAAACCTTCACTTTCTAACCCTTTTCTAAGAGAAAGTTGCTAAAAACCATAGTAAATTGTTAAAAAACCACAAAAAATCATAATTAGCGCCAGAAACTCGAGAAGCCCATTTTTTCACTTATGGGGGGTTTTTCGAGACCCTATAAAACAGACTTATGGGGGTGATATTTAAAAAGTGATACTTCATTCGCATTCTGTGACTAATTTTGAAGAGAAATGGTGAATTTCGAACTCGATTTACCTGATATTGAGAATTCTGAATAAAATTTAATAAACCGTCTTTTTTTCTTATAGGAAAACTTCATAGGGCTCGCGCCACCTCTAAATATTTCTTTTTTCGAAAAAAAAAATGCGTTTTTTTTTTGTGGAATCGAACAAATTTCCGGGTGTTTTGCATAAAAACACGTTTTGCGTGTTATTCGGATCTCGCGCTCGATAATGTATTTACCTCACGCTACGCGCTCGGCTTCATAGTTGTTTCATTCAGTTTACAGTGTAATGCATACACAGAATTACAAATATTGCAAAACTGCTGAAAACCTCCAGTTCTATGAAGAT
>WSXT02192376.1:0-19626 GCA_011762715.2 Neuroterus valhalla
TTGGATGCTGGGAATGCACGTTTCTATGGAAATATTGCCCGAATCTTGTGCTTTATAAGCGCGTTGAAATTTCGTGCGAATGAAGGACGAACTTCGGTGCTACTTTCGCTAGACAGTTCTCTCCGTGTTATCCCAAAGACAAGGACTAGTCGGTTTCATTGGATGTTCGATTCCAAACCCTCTGGAATGTTATATCTAATGAAATAAACATTCTATTTTGAAAAAACGCATGTTTCATCATACCTGCATAACAAATTCACTTTAAGATAAATTTAAGCCAAATTCAATGAATTCATAAATCAGTCAAAAAAGTATTTGGTTCAGTTAACCAGAACTATTCTTGGCTATGAGCTTGATGTTATATCTGGTTGACTCGACCATAATTCTAAAATATTCCTCTTTTGTCAAAGATCGATCTTACTGTCTTGTTGTAAAATTGTCTTTTTGGATTCAAAATTCATTATATTATGGTAAAAAGCTCGAATTTTTTGTTGTAACATTAATTTATTGTTGAAAACCAAATGTATTGTTCAAATTTTTATTTTCAGGCTGAAAGTTAAACTGTTTTGTAGCAAATCCGTTTTTTCGGCTCGAACGGTAAACATTTTACTAAAAATTTCTTTTCTTTTTGGATTGAAAATCTGTCTTGCTTGAAAATTAATGTTTTGTTTTAGAAATTTCATTTTCAATAGTATAAAATTCAACAATTATGTTGTAAACTCATTCATTTTGGTTGCAAGTTCATATTTCATCAACGAGAAAAATCCTCTTTGGTGGAATATACATTTTTTTTCTTTTCTGAAAAATCTTCCTTTTTGGATGAATAATCTTACTTTATTGAAAATTAATTTTCATAAATATGATATTTATAACTGAAAATGTCATTTTTGTTCACAGCATAATTTTTACCTTACCCTTGAACTGTGCTTTTGTAAAAGAAAAACATGTATCAATTTTAATGCCTTCTTATCAATTTATGCCTATTTTAAGTCAAGTTTACAGCATCGACTATGAGTGCCAATGAGACTTTATAATAATGAACTTTCTTTCATTTGAACAAGAGTCTAACATCTCACATTGCCCAACTAATTTTCTTCAAATAAATAACTACGAAATAATGATTATATGGATGAAACCACCTAAGCCCTACGAGCCTTTGACCTACGTTTGTATTGGGCCCTCTAAAGGACATTATATTTTGAAGATTTTGTCACGCCTCTGCCTTTTCCCATCATACCTACGAACCAGCAAGTGACCGTCTTTACCAACTTCCGAAGGTCTTACTGTAACTACTGTAATGGATACCTTTTTTGTGCCACTTTTTCTGCCCAACTATTCCATTGATATTCAAAAATATCTACAAAAGATTTTCTCGCAAAATATCGATCTAATTCAATTTTTGAAAACTGTACTTCCATCAGGTGAAAAATTTCACATTTTGAGCCATGAAAGAACTTTCCACTTTTATTCCTTTCCACGATGAAATGTTAGTAGAAACCAGCCTTAAAATAGGAAACTCTTCCGAATTTGGGAATTCAAGAAATTGCGTTGCTTCCAGGGCACCTTAAAGACTGTCGGTGATTTTTTTCAGATATTGAGTGACGTCCAGCTTGCTTTGGGGAGCCGTCAAAGTTGAGGCTCAAAGAAACTATCCTTCCTAGAATATAATGCGATTTTTGGTTAAAGCTAAGGAGATGATCAAAGTGAGGGACGCGTACTTTTCGTCCTGACTCTAGTTCGAACGTGGGTAGTTATGTAGGAATTCCTTATAGTTTTTTTCTTCAAAAAATAGCGAGTGGTCTCCCCTTCAATCATCTGGACGCAATTCAGGAACAGATAGTTTAATTTTCGCGTGTCAGAACGGTGTGATTTTCATTTAGGCTCGCTGTTGTAAAGCAGCTGTAAGCTGTACCTCGCCCTTTGAGTTGTTTTTTGGATCCACCCTATGTATTTTTCTGTACATTTGGTTTTTTTCGTTGGAAAGTTAATAAAGAATTATCATAATATTATTACTATTATTATATTACGTAAAGGGGTTTCCAGTGATAGGCGAAGAGCGTGTCTTAAACTCCCAGAGCACCTGTGGCATATATACTATCGAATTATCCTATTCACGTAGGAACAACGTATATGTACAGACATAATGTGGCCTCGAGAGTGCTTCATCTTCATCTTTGTCGCTCTTATGGCATTGGCCTTGCCCCTGCCCTGCCGAACGCTCCAAGGGGGATAGAGTCTATTGTTCAGAACAAGGAGTGTCGAATATACTTGAACTATAATTTCTTGACATAAGTCCCTATCCAACTTACAAGACCCGAAATCGTGCTCCTTGACGAAGGTCACCGAATTATGTTCGTGATCGACTTCTCGGCCTCTGCCGACTACAACATCAACGGCAAGGAAACCGGGAAAAAGGAGAGGTACAGAGATCTCAGCGAACACCTTCAGCGGCATTTTCCAGGATATTCGGGTAAATTCATTGTTCTTGTCATCGGTGCTCTTGGATGTGCGACGCTTTCACTGGTTGCTAACCTTAAAGCTTATGTAACAAATCTCTGTGCCAAGGATATGCCGTGACACTTGCTGGATGGATGCAGAGAGCAGTCATACTAGGGTCGCTCCGTTTCCTTCAGACACACAAGGGTTTCGCCGGCCCTTTATTGTGATTTCGTCGTGCATGTGGTCACTCATCTCACGGTCGTGGGACGTGGCCATAGGTGTATTTCACCGTGGTTCTTTTGGGAGCTTGTGTAATTTTCATGAATGACAGTTGCTCCCTGGAGGATCATGCGGTGGTTGTTTACCCAGTTTCTATTCATATATTGAACATAAAGCTTAGATGAATCAAACAATATCGTCAACTTCCATGGGTTCTTACTTCCATTTTTCATAGCCTTATGGAAGTGTATCAGTCCTAGCAGGGAGGAGCACTCTTTCGCCGTCCTTCTAGCTCAAGGCACCTTGTATTTGTTCGTAGTGTGGACTTTATGTTTTTGGTTAAGATCAAATTTTGGCACTTACATTTTTCATAAAAAGTTCTTCAGGCATATGATTTTAAGCATAAGCCCACAAATAACGTTATAATGTTTCCATTACATTCATCTTTCATCAGTCTGAAAACTTATTATTTTTTTTTAGAGCATACGTTCAAAATGATCTGTAAGATATTCAGATGTATCAAATCTATGAATATTCTATTCAATAAAATCACAAATGTTGGGAACGGTGAAATGGTGGATGAGACTATTGTTGTCGGTCTGAAGGAATTTCTGGAGGTTTTCAAAATTTTTTAGAATATAATTCTGATTTTGTAGCATAGTAGTATCCGGTTAATAAGGTCCAAGAATAAATGGAACGATTTTACGTATCGAAAATAGGCGACGTTTCGGACTGGGTGTAGTCCCTTTTTCAAGTCTGTCGAAAACTAAAACTTTATTGTAAAAACTCTACATTGAACAATAAAAATACAAGAAACAGAGAAGTTTAAGATCCTTTACAATATTTAAAAATTAAAAATATATATAATAATAATAAATAAATAAATAAAAAATTACAAAATAATGAATAAACTACTTCAAAATTTCTGTTCGAACTCTAGAATCCTGTAAATTAAAGTTATCTTAAGACTCAAACTCAAATTCATTTTCAAATGCTCTGAAGCCAAAAGAAAATCTTTTTGCAAATCACGCAATTCTGCAGGATATTCCAAGCCTACTTCGGAAATGTGACCTATCAGAGAACCATCGTGAATACTATGGATAATGTTTTCTCCATTGAGTGCTCATTTGAAACCACCACAAGGCGAAAATCCACTCATTGCAGAACCCTATTGGTTATTAATATAAAAATATGAGATATCAGATTCAAGCTCGCTTGGATCAAAATCTGATCCCATGAATTGGTTATTCGCTTCCGCATATCTTTTGGAACATTGTGCTATACCACTACAAATAGGTCTCTCAATAAAAAGAACTATTCAACGATCAGTTTATCGTTTAATTTGGAATAGAAGGCACTTTTGGGTGATAATTGCTGTTAATTTAAATTTTTCCTATTATCAATGTGATCATAAAGGGAGACTCCTTTTCTGATTTCAAGCTGTAATTCTTCAGGAATTGAACAATATTTTAGAACAACAATATTTAGCTTGATTCAGTTTACAGTGTAATGCTTACACAGAGTTTCTAATATTGCAAAACTGTTGAAAACCTCTACTTCTATGGGGATTATTGAATTCTTTTTTATTTTAAATGAAATTTTTTTTTAAACTAATTTTACTTGAGGCTCTACTGACCTCAAGAAACACATTCTCATTACAATACTCGCTACCGATATAATAATCTTGCATAGTTTGGCTAGCAAATTTAATTTTTCATTGTTTAGGGAGCGTTGTCACGAATAAAACAAAAACATACGTCTTTTTGAAAAATAATCAGATAAAACTTGGAGGCCTTTTTTAGATGAACAACTTTTCTATTTTATACTTCTTCTTATTGTTTAGCTGGAAAAGAGTATTTTTAAATTTTTAAGTGCGTTGCCGTTAGTAAAAAGAAAACTATTCGTCTTATCGAAAAAAAGTCAAGAGTAAATTTGTAGATTCTTTTAAGGTATACAATTTTTACACTCTTCATTCTTTTTGGTTTCTCGCATAGTTTTGTCGAAAAATGAATTTTTCATTTTTGGTTACATTCTTCACGATTTAAACAATAACTATGCTTTTTACGAAAAAAGTGGTATCATAAAAATTTTTGGATTTTTTCAAAATGAACAATTTTGATCCCTAACATTTTTTTGCATCTTGCATAGTTTGAGCGGAAATGTGTCTTTTTAATTGTTAAAAAGCTATTTCGATGGAGAAACCAGAACCATTAGTCATTAGTGGCTGGGTAATGAACTCGCCCTTCGACAGCCAGACCTTCGTAAAAATCGTTTTTTTGCCTCTCAAACATTAAAAATCCGCGTTTTTTAGTCCGTGGTGCGACTGTGAAAATGGCACTTTTTGAGGCAGTACTACTGCGCATGCGCAGCCCTTTTCCGGCTATCAGCTGCCTGAAAATGAGCTCACGTGATTCAAGATGGTGGCGCGGTAGAAAACGTAGCAAACAAGTGCCGTGTTCACGCGCGCGCGCGTGTGTGTGTGTGCGTGTGTGATAAATGACATTTCTTTCTTTCGTTTGTATTCATATATATAAATTTCAGTTATGTAATTACATTCACGTGACTAAAAAACGCTCATTTTTAATATTTTCAAGGCAAAAAGTATCGTGTGCGGCACGGCCTCAAAACAGTCGATTTTTATGAGTGTGAAGTTTGCCGGCCGAGCACTGGCGTGGGGCAGCGAAGGAAGGACGCTACTTAAATGCTTAACGTCAGAAAAGAGAGTAGATGGGCTGGTAGCTACATTGACTACCGGCGTTTCGTCCCGGATTCGCCTGTGAGGAACTCGTCAGTGTGGCTGACCACGAGCAAATCCTGACACAGACGCCTTGGGTGAGACCTATGTGCATACGTGAATTTTTTATTTTAATCATTCAAATCGATATTTTATTTTTAATAATGTTTTTCATAAAAGTTGTTGAGAAGAGAATACTCCATTCCGAAATTTCTCTCACCGCCCCAAATTTCCTTCCAAAAAATTTTTTTTAGGGATTTGATTCACCAGAATATCTTCTAATCTTGATAACATTACATTATTTCCAGATAATAGCATGTGAAGCTTGAATGTATAGTTTTTTGTGCACAGTTTATCGTCTAGACTTCAACGTGTAGACAATGTAATGTACAGTTGACTAAGTGAATGAAAACTCATTGTGTAAAATTTCTCACGATGAATAAAATGTGTACTGGTAAGTGTGAAGAGTATAGCGTGTGGATTTATTTTTTTTGAATTTAACGTGTAAATTACATGTGTGTAGAGTTGCTGTGCACAGTTCATTATGTATAGAGCTGTTATGGGTAGTATTGATCCGACTCTTCTGTTACCGGCACAAGAAAAAATCATATTCATCTAATACATTCGCTTTATTTTAAATACATCAAGGAAACAGTGAGATGAGTGTTCTTCTTGAGGAAAATGAATTTTCAAATTTTCGAAAAAACTTTCTTTGTTTTGCAGCGTTCGATAATTTAAAGGAATGTTCATCGGGTTTCGAAAAAGAACAAAATGTTCTATGAAAATGGAAAAAATTGCACTGGGTTCAAATACTCATAATAGAACTTTTTTTCAAACTCAATCGAAGAAATATGTGACAAGTTTTTTCGTAGAATCGCTGCTTCACATATTTGTTCCGAATTTTTCTCATAAATCTGCAATCTAAAGAAGAAATTTTACAGATTTTGATTACGGAAATGTTGAACTTAGTTTATTGTATTCCATTTATCATATTCAATTTTCATTATGGAAGTGATTCCTAAAAGTGTATGTCCTTCGAAAAAGCATGAGAATTTCTTGCCTCAATCAAATATTCTAATCAAATAAACAACAAGCAATCCAATAAATAAGTCTTTAAAAGTGGGGCAACATTGACCGGTCATATTTTTTATCAATTTTTTTCTTCAATTTTCAAAATAATAGGAAAAACCTTATCCTTTTGCAAATCCAGGTATAGTGAATGATTCGTTTTCTTCAAAAAATTTTCAGAGCAAATACTAGTAAGGATATTTTCTTTGAATTTCGGAACTGAACATCATCAATCGCTGAGACTTACTGGACAGTTTTTTGAAAACGCGAGAACTGAGAGTACTTGCAATTGACATATTATCAAAATATGGAGATTCGTATAGATATATGTGTACTTTCCAGAGAATGTGAAAACTCTTGTCAAAATGACAGAACTGATGTATAAAGATCTCCCAGGTAGAAATTATTAATTGGTCCAACAGTGGCCCAATGTTGGCTACCGTTCATCGTTCTAACGTCGGTTTGATAACGCCGATTAACATTGGTCCAATCTTGTTTTTCTAGCTTCGGCCAACATATTTGTCCATGATTGTGTCCCGTGATTCGACGTTCGTCGCCTTTCATGATTGGGCCAACGTTGTCTTCTAGTATTGCGCCATCCTTGTCTTCCAGCGTTGGGCCTACATTATCTTCCAAGATTGGTCCAACGTTATTATCCACAAAAAGCTAGCATGTCTCGGATGATTGGACCTATATGTTGTCTTCCGCGATTGAGCCAATATCATCGATTCCAAGTCTGTGTAGTGGGCAATCGGTGACGGTAAATTCTCGATAACCATAATCAAAATTATAGCTGCCATTTATTATTAAGACTTTGGCGCTGATATTACGAATTATAAGTAGTTATCAAGAAAAATAAACAGTGTTACATCATCGGTAAACATAACGCAGGAGCTACCAATGGGCAAGCCGCGGCTTATCTTAATCTTATCTCAACATTGCCAGACATTGATTGGCTGCCAATATTGTACCAACCATAGTCTACTACCATAGGCCAATCTTGGGTTGCCATCGGCAAATAATAACCGGTAGACATAATGGGATAATCATGGCCCAACGTTGGCAAACATTAATTGCTTGCCGATATTGTGCCAATCGTGGAAAACTGCCATAGGCCAATGTTGGGTTGCCATCGGCAAATAATAACCGGTAGACATAATGGGATAATCATGGCCCAACGTTGGCAAACATTAATTGCTTGCCGATATTGTGCCAATCGTGGAAAACTGCCATAGGCCAATGTTGGGTTGCCATCGGCAAATAATAACCGGTAGACATAATGGGATAATCATGGCCCAACGTTGTCAAACATCCATTGGTTGCCTATATTGTGCCAATCATGGAAAACTACCATAGGCCAATCTTGGGCTACCATTGGAAAATAATAACCGGGAGACAGTAATGGGACAATCATGTCCGAACAATGGCAAACATTGATCGGCTCCCAATGTCGGATCTACCATTATAAAATACTCTGGGCCAAGCTTGGGCCACTATTGGCATAAAATATATTGGTCAACAACGATGGGCCCACTATTACAATCGGCAGTCCATCGGAAATTTCTAGCTTGGCTGTTTTCTCTGAAGCATAAAATGTACAGACTCATAGCAACAACGTGCCAATATAAACAACTTGCAGGGAACTATTGGTAGAAGGTTTCAACACTCTTCGCGCTCTCAACTTCACTAAAAAAAGAAATACTTCTACCAAGTAAAGTTTACTTGGCTCAAGTAAATGGCACTCTTGATTGCGTGAAAAGAAATATTTATTTGAAGCAAATAAATGTATGAACTTTGAAAGTAAATTTATTTATCACAGTCAAAGAAATTTTAATAGGATCAAATACATATTGTTTGATTCAAAAGGACGAGCTATTTGTCGTCGAGTTATGTCTCTCTGAATGGAAAGAATGTTATTTCGAGATGGAAATAAAAATTTCGAATTCAAAAAAATGTTTTATAGGCTCGAAACACTATTTCCTAATGTCAAATTTTCGAAAATTTAGAGTGAAAAAATATTCTACTGGTTCAAATGAATTTTCCGTGGCCCAAAAAATGCGAGTGTTTAATAAAGTATATTGTGCTTCGATTGAAATATATATTTTCCTAAATCAACAACTGAATTTGTTCTGCTTAAATTAAAACTAAACTTGTTATTAATTAATCATTATTATACATATTTAATTCAAGAAATCTACATGATTTGGAATCTTATTGAACCTGAAACAGAAAAATTCGATAAAAAATCTATCTCGACAGCAGGAAACGAACTTGTGTCCGTTGAGGGTCAAGTCCACATCGAAAACCACGATACTGCTGCAACATGAGAGCTCTAGGTCCTAAAGCTGTATCTAACGCTCGACCATAAATGTCAAAGAATTATTCCTCCAAATCAAGTTGACAAGTATTTGATTCAACCAAATAATCATTTGAATAGAGTAATAATTATTCTATTGAAATAATGATTATTTGATATAGATAATTCAATTCTATAAATCGAGAAAACGACCCCTTTAACTGGAGAAATGAAAATGGATGTGAAAACAGTATTCTATTCATCCGAAGAAATGGTTGATTGGTGTGAATGCATCATTTTTTTACATCAGAAAAATATATTGCTGACTTAATTAATATTCTTTTGAATCGAATTATTATTTCTTCCATGTAAGTAACCCTAAATACTTTATTCAAGTCGTGAAAATTATTTGATACAAATGCGTCCTCATCAATACAAATACTTGAACTAATTGGATCAATAAAATATTTATTTGAGGGGCAAATCAGATTTCAATGAATCTAAACCTTTTCAATCAAAGTAAGAATTTTCTTTATCAGAGAAAAAAATAATTTAAATCAAGAGAATACGGGTAGAAAATTCATTCCTTTCAATCAGCAAAATATATTGTGCCTGATTCAAATGAAACTTATCCTTGTTAAACAATATTTTATTGATCCCAGGACATTAGATTTGAGTAAATATACCAATATATCATTTGGACCAAGCAAATGCATTTGCATTCACTTGGTCCAACCTTTTCTTTTTCAGTGTTTCGGACAGGGTGGCATCTAAGAAACAATGGTGATGATCGTTGTATTGTCTATAAATTCTGGACGGAATAAAAAGAAAGTAAAAAGGAAAGGACAAAGGAAAGTCAGAAAGGGTCATGAAGAGTGGAGAGACAGGCAAGTGTTATGGGAGCGGTAAGTGCGCAAAATAGGTATCTAGAACTTGAAGAAACTTGGCGGATGTTACCGTAGATTTATGCTTTCGACGTGAAATCACACTTTTGAATCACTGACTATCGAAAGGCATTTGAGTGCGGGCGATAGAAGCGAAGGATGGGGAGACTAGTAGCAGAAAAGAAGAGAAGAGAAGAGGAGAGGAGAGGAGAGAAGAGAAGAAGGGCCCTACGTATTCATTTTTATTAACCGACATTTCTTGGATAATAAAATCGCGGAGAATCTTCATAGAATCTTTGTGAAACACGCGGTATAGAGATCGTTTGACTTCCCTTCTCGCCCCGATACTCTCTTCCCGACTATAGGGTTGGATATAAAACCTGATGACCGATAACAACCACGAGCGCCCCAGTACCGCCACTGTACCCGACACAAAAGCTGTGAGTGGTTCCCGTTTTATTGGAACCATACACGGATACAGATAGGGGCGATATATACTCCAGATTCGAGACGAAGGCTATAGAGAGGAGTCTCCACCAAGCTGGAGTGGGAAACTGATGGTCTGACAATATGCGATCTCCCTCGACTCAGTGAATTTCTTATCCGCCCAAGACAGTGGAACGAGTGGAAAATAGTCATGACGGAGGCGAAGAGGTTAAAGGAATTACCTCTCTCATTTGCGCAACCAGAGACGGAAGTAAATGAACTGGTAAAAGCGACCGTCTATCGAACCCAATTTTATCCCTCCTGACGACTTCCTTCTACGGACAAATTCAATTTCGTATGCAATAACACGTATACACTATAGGAACATATACGTGTCTCGAATATTACAATTCTACTTGCTCCATCATCATTATTTATCATAAGATACTGGTCCTATTCAAATTAAATATTGTTCATGGTATACTTTCTGGGGATGTCAAAATGATCCATATGCAGAGTTGCAAATATTCCGAAATTGTTAGAAACCTCTACTTTTTAGGAGATTATTGAATTTTCTTTGATTTTTTATAAACAAAAGTTCTAAATTAATTTACTTAAGACTATATCAGCCTTAAGGAACATATTCTAATTAAAATAATTGCTCTCGAGATTCATCTTGCACATAGTTCAGCTGGCAGATGGAATTTCTTTTTTTATGAAAATCGTAATCACGATTGAAGAAATAGACGTCTTACTGGGAAATGACTCAAGCATAATTTGTATACCCTTTTAAGGTGAATAATTTCGATCATTATCATTTCTCCTTGTCTCTCATAGTTCAGCAAAAAAATGGCAACTTTTTGTTCAGTCCGGTGCATTATAATCATTGAGACAAGAACTATACGTCTTAGCAAAAAATGGTAACTGTGAATTTGTACATATATACTTTTAAACGATTTAAAAAAAGCCATGCATCCAATCAGACAAATGGTCTGACATGAATTTGTAGATATTTTGAAATAAATAATTTTATTCCTCGATTTTTTTCGCATCTCCCATAGTTTAAGCGGAAAAGTCAATTTTACATTTTTTTAAAAGCTTTTTCTATGATTAATCCAGAATTATTGACACTACCTTTGTGAAAATCATTCTTTTTGACTAAAGGGGTCTCAGGACGTGTGAATTTGATGAAAACCAACGAAGTTGAATTTTACACAGAACCAATATCTTCTCATTCAGAATGAGATTATATGAATAGGTCGAAATGAGCTCAGAATTCATATGTCTTTCAAAGAGTGATTTGTATAGGAATATTTTAATTTGAAACAAATACTTCCCGAAATCGACATATCCACCAATATTTTCAAACCCTCGAAAATTGAGAGAACTTTCTTCTTATCAAATAACAATCTGCTTAGACAGACTCTAT
Organism: Neuroterus valhalla; assembly: GCA_011762715.2. Lineage (NCBI taxonomy): Eukaryota > Metazoa > Arthropoda > Insecta > Hymenoptera > Cynipidae > Neuroterus > Neuroterus valhalla. Next base: position 11,496 of record WSXT02192376.1, read on the forward strand.
CAAATAATTAGCCAAACAAATAGTTTGTGATGATACTTGTTCTGAGATGAAAGACACAAGCTCTTGTATTGTAGAAGTGTGGTCTTCTGCTCGAGTTTTTTCATGAGTCGTACCATTTTCTGTGCGCTTTTAGTAACTACTGATTACTCTTTGGTTCTTTGAACCAACTATTATAAAGCCTGCATTTTCAAACCCACAGTATACTAATCCTGATGAATATATGTGGGCAGTTTATTCTTTTCTCGCCTGACAACAATCATAAATGCTTGGACGCTCAAAAAATTCTCAAACGACGTTCAGGTTTTGTTCCCCCTTAACATTGAATTCTAATCAGTTATCTGAAAATCAGTTCAAAGTATAACAAAATTGAATTTCTGATGAAATCGACTAGACATCGAGAGAATATTCTTTCCGAGGTAGACAATAGTCAAAATTTTAAATGGATCAGTTTTAAACATTTTTACAGGTCCTCTTTCCAATCCCAATACGACACTCTCTTATCTAAACGTCCAGTATATATCAATAGAAAGTAAAGTCTTTCTAGGAAGAGTGGAATCACCAACGATTGTGCACTTAACAGTAGTAGTAGTCCAAGAGCTAGCTACATAAAACAGCATCGATAAGGTAAACGAAGTTTGAGCTTGTTATCCGGGAGCCCGAAGTTAGTACATGATCAAATGCCATTTCTGGTATTCTGCACAGGTCGGATATGGAAATGCCAGCTGGTTTTCCCGGACGAAAAAATGTGTTGAAAACCTGATATGGTACACAAGTGAAACCTCTTGAAACGAGGGGCCCTTACCTCGAATAAGGGCGATGTAATATTGCCAGAAATTTTGCAGGTCGAAAAACTTTTGTCGGGAAAACTCCGAAAAAAATTAGAGAAAATCGAGATTTATGTGAAATGAAAAGTATTCGCGTTCAGCTGAAACCAAGAATATTTTTGATTGCTCCATTCGAAATATCTATTTGCGCTGCATAAAATTAAGCAAAAAATCATTAGGATACGAGGAAAACTCGCTGAGATATAATCATTTTTTATCGTGCACGCGATTTTATAGCGCTCACTGATTTTTAGCTGATTCGAGCCACCGCACACTGATGGAGATATATAAAACATTCCGTTCAAAACCACGTACGACACGCAAATCTTAACCAAATCGAACAAAATTAAACCAGAAATTTTTGTGATTGAATTACAAAGAGATTTGCGAAACCAAATTTTTTTTGCATAATTAACTTAATTATATATTACTTTCGTGAATATAAGATTTCGAGTCATGAACTAGGAAAGAAATATAGAATTTGAATAGTTTGAGGCATAGCTGATTTTAAATTTGCCATTAGTTGTGCAAAATAAATTTGTCAAAACAATCTGTTCAATTGAATTGTTGCTAATTTTATTTTTTCTGCAGAATGAATCCGAAAATCTAATTCTACTGAAAAAATATGTCGGAAGCAGTATATTCAAGCTTTGCTTCTTTTGGGAAGATATACATATACTCCGAGCGTGGCGACCTAAATGCGTAAAACGGGAACACCCCGTCCGTCCGCATCAAGAAAAATACGACAAAAAATGTCTATAGCATGGCACCAACGCAGCTATCTCTCCCTCTCTCTCTTTCTTTCTCCCTCCCGCCTGTTCTGAAGGCCGGTGTAGTACTTGTACAGTAGCTCTGTTACTCTTCCCGTTCTCACATTTCTGCTGCTTTCGCCCGTCCTCACTCTTGCTGGAGACACGGTGCGGCGGATACTCTACGCGCCCCGTGTGTGTATTGAACACGGACTTACACATTGCGCGTGAATAAAGGTATTTATAATGAATAGTTCTGATAGTGACTCGTCTGAAAGTTCATGTCTACATATAAGACTTGAAACTGACAAACTTTAATAATATAACTTCTTTGAAATCCGAATCTCCAATTGTGATCAACTTCATACTTTCTGCTAAAATATTTCTTTTACTGGCGTGCATGTATGCATTAAGTGACAGGATAGCTATTTTCTTCCAATCGATGGATGAAATAACAAACAAATTTATGATTTTCTCCCAACGCGAAAGAGCAAAGCTTCTGTCAGCAGTCCCGCTTTTCAGCATTCTGCCTCGGAAATTTTCGAAAAACTGGTGGTAAGTAGAAAGATTAAGGGTGAAAGTCTGAGTGAGAGTGAAGGTAGTGAAAGGGGAGCGAAAGTAAGGGAGTAACTGTGAAAGCGAGAGAGGACTTATTTTTGTGAAGTAAGGTATGATCTTGCAAGGGGTGGGAGTTTGTTTCGAAAGGGGAGTTTTTTGGGACCATTTCAGGGATGTGTAAGGTACTCAGAATGTAAGTGGGAGATGTCTGTGCTGCGTAGTCCAGTCACTCCAATCAGAGGGCGCCAAAGAAGCTTCACAAGCGAGCAGAGCGAGCCGAAATTGGAAAAGGATGCAAGTAGGGAAAAGAGGGAAGGAAGGAAGTGTTGGAGAGAGGGAACTACCAAAAGAGACGAAAGGGGGGCTGGTGGCAACTACATCAGGTCCGTGAGGTAGTGGTAAGGTCCCTAATAAAAGAGGGAGGCCTTCTAACTTAGAACTCCTCAATAGGGAGCCATCGCGCTCGCTTGCGAGAAAAACGGGCAGTTTCCTCAACGACTGACGCAAATATGCGAACACAACCAGTAGCGAGGAAATCGGTAGCAAGGGGGAAAGGTCGACCGAGAAAAAAAGGAAAAGAGAGGAGGAGTACGAGGATATAGAAGGGGCAAAATTGAAGAAAAAGAAAGTAAAGAGAAAAACGCAGGAGAGGGAGATGAGTGATGAAAATTTGAATTTGAAAATGTTTAAAGAAATTAGTAAGAAGATATGCCAGAAAATGAAGGTTCTGGGTAAGGAACTGAAAGAGGAGGTACGGAAGCTGCGGGAGAAATTGGAAGAGAGGGATGAATTATGAAGAGGAGGAAAGATAGAATCTGGGAGGAACCGGAAGCGATAGAGAACTGACGGAAAGAGCAAGAAGGTAGCATGGGAAGGGATATAAAAGAACTAGAAGAGAGAGTAAAGAAAGTAGATGGGATGACTAAGCAGAAAACATTGGCAGCAGTCGTAAGCGGGGGACAAATGAAGCTGGGAAGAATGGGCAGGTAGAGATTGAGATTGTATGTAAGAGATTAACACAGATAGAAAGACAGATAGCAGGAGAAAAAAGAAAGAGGAGAAGAAAGAACGCTGTGATTAAGGGGGTAGATATAAAAAACGGAACAGGAGAGATTGGGGTAAGGGAAGTGATTAGAGACATTGGAGCAAAAGTGACGGTAGAATCAGTAAGGAGAATAGGTCGATTCGAAGAAGGGAAAAAGGCATGTGTTTGGTGACACTACACGGTGTTCCTTAACTAGATTTAAATAAAAGTAGTTTGAACGTCTGAGATCGTTTCATGGGGTTCATGGAATTACAGTTCATCGGTTGGGGTTTATGGGTTTAGGGTTTATGGGTTTATGGTTTTAGGGTTTATGGGTTTAGGGTTCTTGGGTGTAGGGTCTATGGGTTCAGGTTCTATGGGTTTGATGTTTATTATTCCAGGGTTTACGAGTTTAGGGCTTATGGGTTTAGGGTTTTTGGGCTTCGGGTTTATAATTTTCCGCATGATTTTTGCAATATATTGCAAATTCAGCAATAAATGGTTACACTTTTTGTTTCAACCAATTATTTTAAAATATTCGTCTACGTGAGTCTCTTTGAAATTAATTTAGAAACATTTCTGGCTAAATTTTGTTCGATTTGGTCAAGATTTGCGACCTGCAGTCGGGTTTGAACATTGCGTCCTCACTGTGCGCCGCGGCCGCATAAAACACGCTTCTCAGTTTTTTTGTGTGTTTGCTCGCTTCTCTCAGCGCAGAAATGAGTTTGGTTGTGTGCAATGAGTCGATAATCATCCCTGAGAAAATTCACCCGAAAGTACATCTATTCCCAGACATTCTGAAAAAATGGATCAAAATCGGTAGATATTTGACGCTGTAAATGAATTTATCTTGTGCAGCGCAAACAGATATTTCAAAAGGAGCAATAAAAAATAATCGATTTTCTTCAATGTTAAAGCCAATAAATTTGGTAAACCGAAAGCACTGACGTATCTGGGTCGACGTATGTCGCAGTTCGTTCAGCAGAACACTCTTCTTCAACAGTTTATTCCGTGTTATGGACGCAGCCCTAATTTTCCAACTACCCAAATTCAATCATATGCAACAGAGTAGAGCGAAAATTTGAGTAAGGGCAGGAGTAACTTTACCACACGATAATTTTGGTACACATTTGGATATTTAGGGAAATATAGTCGACGAGCAGAAGGAGATGGAATATTTCAAATTTGCAGGAAAAACGGTCAGCGAGATATGGTCAAATATGATCATAGACCATTTCCCTGTCATAAGTGAGTTTATTAAGCCAGATTTATTGCAAATTGAGGAATCAGCGCTAATTTCAAAATGCATGGAATGGCAAAGTAAACACTTTAGAAGCAGTCATTATTGTTTACAGATTGTGAAATGTATGGATAATCAATGCTGTTTGCTATTCCGAAGTGCATTGCTTTAAATTTTAGCTGAACATTTTTTGCCTCCTTCTGGGAGGTTTCAATCACTGTGTGACGATCTGTGACCGTGACGTAGTTTTTGAACAGCCCCCTCTTCGAAATTACCACACATTAACCTAAGCTCCTCCCTCATCACCACGTACTCCTCTCTCTTCGCAGTTCCATCATTCAACTTCTTGTATTTTTTTTCACCCTTTTCGTCATCTTCTTATCTTCTCTACTTAACCACGATCTCATCATTCCCTTCTTATTCTTTCTAAATCTTTTCTCTTGCACTCACCCTATCACCTTTGCTTTCAGATCCCTCCATATCTCTTCCACCGACACCTCTTCAAAATTTAGTTCCCCTAGCTGTTCCTGGTACTTTTGTGTGGCTTTCCTCGTCCATATCTCCTTCTCATCCATTGAAACTCCTTCTCTTCCTTGCCTTCCACAGCCCTCTGCTCTTATCCACAAAATAAGAGGCTGATGGTCTGATCCTATCCTCCCTTCTACTGGGAATCTCTCCGTCTCCTCCAACCCATGCATATGCATGACCTATAGCTCTCAAAATCTCCCCCTCCTTATTCATAAACTTGTCCTTCCATCTCCTTTCGAAACTTCCACCATACCTGTAGAGGCCCCTTTCCCCCCCATTCCTGCATTGCCCTCCCCCCCAATACCACCATTTCCTCCTCTCCCTCACCTATAATATCCTCTACCCTTTCTTGGATTCTTTCCATCCCATCCCTAGTGTACACGGTCACGACCTTGCACGTCATCCCTTCTATCCTAGGGGACCTAATTTGCACCCCTTGTCCCTCGCCCCCACTGTGAATTCCTTCCTAAAAGCCGCCCCTGATACCTTTTATGATTCCCCAATTAGCCCTACCTTTTAAGGTAGCAATATGTAGAGAGAAAATATATTTTTTAAATCAATCTAGAATTCGCGTATTGATTTTTTTATCGAAATACTTATCCCAGTACGCTACTCAACCACGGGTCATTGTTCAATCTCTCGAGCAATCTCCCAAGTGAAGAGCTCCACAAAGCCATCATAAACTCTCAAACTTACTTGTAGGCCCATAGGAAGATCCATTTTTTTTTCCATAGTCACACTTATTTAATAAAGTTCCTCGCGAGGGCCCCTAAGTATCCTTCATATGCATTTCTCACCTTCTATGCATATTTTACTCCTCCAGATCCATAAATCGCTTCATGCGAGCTCTTGTGTTCCTACGATCCTTCATATCGCTTCGCTTTAGAGTCTCATTCGCAAACTCCAACCACCCTTCCTTCGGGTTTACCTTTGGGTACGCTACTTCTCACTTTGCCTGAATAAACTTTTACTTCATTGTCTTAGTACCGCTCCATGGTATTGTCATTTGTGGGGTCATTAGGCACTGATTAATGATGGTATAATACAAGAAATTTCATGTAAATTTCGGATGTTAGTACATTCTCATCTCATCTCAATGAGGAGATGGAGGTTCCAAATGAAGATAAGACCTGGAATATATAATGAAACTTTCATGTTAGGTCGTTTACCACTTGTTTAGTGAGCATTTACTTTGAGTAAGTTTAGTTCTGAGGCGGGCAGGTTTCTGGGCAAAAGTGTTCAAACAATTCCGATTTCTTCTTGACCAAGCTCATAAACCTAATAGAAGATGCGATTTTGTTAGAGATTCTCTTCCGAAGATATAATTTCGCATAAATTTATCCTATTTATACGGAAAGAACTGCAGAAACAGCGTCAACAGTAAAACCACCTACGTGCTTTCCCTTTTCCACAAGTCTTGTAGGAGCGGGAAGGGATCCCTGGGACTGGTTATGGAAAAAATGTAGGTCACATTCCTTCTTGTTTCCCCAAATCCTGTGTGGGGCACAAAGGCACCCCTTCCACAAGGCAATAAAAGACAACTCGAAAAGTGTTCAATGTTTTTTTTTAGAACGTGAATGTTTAATCTACAAAATCGAAAGTGGCGCTATTGCGCCTGCGATGGAATGAATGCCACGACAAGTATCAGAATATCAAACTTTGGAAGAAAATTATTATTGCAAATGTCATTAAATCCTGTATTTGTTTTCTTCCCCTTTACGGGTTTATGGAGCTTCCCCCACCCATTTATTCATTTTCTACCACCTTTTGTACTATGGTTACATAGCTTTCTTCCATCTTTTCTCTTCATGTTTCATCATCCTCGATTAATTCGATTTTCTGCCATTCTCATCATGGAAACCACAATCCTTCCTCATTTTCTGTCCCTCTCCTCCCCATTTTGATCCTTCTGTGATGCTCCTCTTCTCTCTAGACGTAATCTCATTTACGCTCGCTTGTGCGATCTTGCTTTCCTCACTCCTCTTCAGATTCTCTTGAAACTCCCATGCTCTTTTCACTTGCCGAACTAAGATTTTCTCGACCCAGTTCTCCCATCAGCATATATCCATGGCAACTCCAACTTACCCTTACAACCAAATTCAAGAATCTCTATAGCACACGGCTTTCCACACTAACACGTCAAACATCCATGTTCTCGTCTCCCAGTCAGACTTGAACCTTCTCTTCCCTACACCCACAACTTAGCCCATTATTTTATTCGCACAGTCTATCCTTTTTCTTACTTTCAGTTTGTTACCTCCCCCTAATTCAAAACGGAACCTGAATAACAGAATTCTCCCTCTAGTTCAATTGCTTTTTCGTTAAATTTCACCTGTGCTCTATATTCTTTTTTCGATTCCTCAAGCACATTTTCCTTGTCTTACTAACGTTTACTGTCAAATCTCTCTCCCTTACATACTCTTCGAACCCTTTCAATACCAAATTCAATCTTTTTTCGTCCTTTGCCAATAGTACAACATCATCCGCATATGCCAAAGAGAAGCTCATTGCTTCCTGAGATCTTGCATACCTCATCTATTCTTTTTTCTTTATTTGCTTGCCACAATGCCCTCTTGTTAACTAAATTATACGGTGCTTTGAAGTTTACAAACAACGCCAAAGGTTACCCTCTCTTCCACCCCAAGTTCCTATTTACTATATAGTTGAGGACGTGAATTTAACCATTTGTTCCCATGCCTTTCCTAAAGCCCGTCTCTCTGCTCCTTTAATTGGCGGAATGACTAATCCTGTCCTCCATTCTTCAGGCTATCCTTCTCCCCTCCATATTTTGTTGCATATTCTCCACATCTTTCCTCTCACAAATTCCCCCTACTTCATTTGTTCTCAGCCTTTCTATTGCCTTTTTTACTCCTTTCCCGCTTTTATCATTTCTATCTTCCTTTCCTTTTTCTATAACCTTCTTTTCTTCTTCTCTTACTTTTCCTCCTTCACCTATTAATATTCACTCAAAGTACTCACTTTTCATCACTGAAAACAGACGATTACAAGCACGCTTGGAAAGGAAAAACATAACATTACGTGATTGTGCATCGGTTAAAGAGCAATGTTCGCACCAGAAAATTTGCCGGTGACAAAATTGTCGATGGTCGAAAATTACTACTACTTCTTTAAGGGTCCCATATCTGCCATTCCTTCAAATATAAAAAGTTTCTTTTTTTCCCTCAGCCAAACTTATTTCCAAATATAT
>WSXT02192387.1:0-19626 GCA_011762715.2 Neuroterus valhalla
CTCAATTTCCATATCAATAACGCTACTAGCTTATTATCTATTTATAATGTTACTTATAAGTACATAGTATGATATATGTACATAATATATACACAGTTTAGTTTTTAAGCGTCACGCCTTTGAATGTTAAAGATTAGTAATTTCGCAGAATTTATGGCTACGCAGAAACTTCTCATAATTTAAAAACTTGTACAATATCTCAATTCATCTGAAGCTAAAAGATGCTTATCAAGGGTGTCGATGGATTCTCCTTCACACTTGGAACGATTGCAGATGCGCGTTAGTGAAGAAGATCGTGGAATCTCTTGGATCCACAGGTGCGTACACACCACCTAGAATACCAACGCTGCGGGATTCCGACTGCCCGATTCAATTATCCAGATCGATATCTCGATGCATCTCGCGGCACTTGGTCTCGGCGCACTCGTTTATTCATGATCCCTATAAAACTGCTCTGCCCTTTTACGATGACAACGATGACGATGATGATCCTCTGAATGATTAATGACATTGTTGGGAGGGCACGCTTTAACGCTCGTTATGTACGTATAACGTGGTAATGTTGCGGTTGGACTATTAGTGTGTGGAGGTGAACGCTGCCGTACGCAGGATGTTATCCTGCCGAAGCGCTAGATTTTCAACTTTGATTAAATTACCCATTTTTACGCTTTCGATGATTGAATTCGATATTAAAAGAAATATTCATTATGAAAATCGTTAATGTAAAAATATTTTCAACTTTGTTTTTAGAGATATATACTTAACTCACAGTTCTAAAATCTCGTTTAGCTGGACTTCCATTTACCTGAACGCTTCCACGCTCGTTTAGCTGAACTCGAGCGGCCCCTTCTACCCCCACTACTCTCGAGTAGACATGGCAACTGACGGTAGCAACTAATTAGAAGTCACCTCTATAGAAACACCCGTGCAGAGTGAGACAGGAGTGGGAATTTCTCCTGAGTTGAGCTAAACGAATGTTCACGTGACGTAGCGGTTCAGTTAAACGGGAGTCTTCTGTACTTGAAGTTACATCATAATCATTGATTGAATTTCAACCGGCGAATGATCCTATTGGTTACTTCTGAAAGTAAACCGACCTTTTGGACTGAAATTCACATTCTTATACTACTGTGCAGGGTGGCGACTTTGCCGCGAAATGGCCAGGAATTTAATTTAAAAACCGGGGATTTGTTTGACTCATCCTAGACTATTCAAAATTCTACCCAAAAAATACGAGGAATGACCGCTTTCTTTTTTTGGATCAAAAAAAATATCTTATCATTTGATTTAAAAAATGTAACGTTCCTCTAATCTGATCCTCAAAATATTTAAATACATCTATACTTCATGAGAGGAAGAATTTCATTTTTCCTTTATAAGAAAAGCGTTGTGCAAATTTGTTGCTCTGTGAGATTTTTTTAGCTGACTCAAATTTGATAATCGAATTGATAGTAGCGCAAACACACAAAAAGAATTATTATCTAAATCTTTTCAAAAAAATGTATTTATGAAGTTTTGTTTGCTTTTCCTCATTTATTTGACTTGGGACAGGGAATTCCAGAAAATAATTATAGTTTTTATTTCACGGCAAGGAGTTTCAGTGAGGAAGTATAATTTCACTTGGAAGAGGGAATTTTTTTACATGGAACGGGCAGTTTTCAAACTAATAACAATGCGGATTTAGAAGAGAGGAATTTTAAAAAATCGTTCTTCCAATTCAAGATTCGTCACAATTTCAAAGTCCCCTCTTCTTTATTTTAAATAAAGAAAGAAAGTATTTCAAGCAGGCCTTGGAGTAGGAGTATTATTCCGAAGGAAAAATATTTCTGAATAATGATACAAAACTTGTTTACATTGTTCCTTGCAAATTCATATTTTTTAATTTCAAAAATCGACTACTCGTTTGAAATTTAATCTTCTTTGTTAAAAATAAAATCTTCTGGTAAAGTTGCATTTTTCGATTCAAAATTCACCTCTGGTTGAAATTGTAACTACTTTGTTAAAAATCAATCTATCTTTTTTTCGGTGAGAATTGAACTATTAAGTTGAACATTGATTTTTGATTTTGAAAATTAAACTATTTCTTTGAGAATTTATGAACTTCGTGTACAGTTTGCCTTTCTCGCAGGAAATTAATCTTTATGGTCAAAAATTCATCTTTTTGATCAAAATTTGAAGATTCATCATTACATCTGAAAATTCATCAGTATGGTTGAAAATGAATTTCTTCAACTGAAAATTTAACTGTTTCATTTTTAGCGGAAAATTGATCTCTTATAGTTCAAAATTCGACAATTCAGTGAAAATTTGTCTTTGTGAATTTAAAATTCAATTATTTCGTTAAAAGTTCACAAATTTGATTGAAAAGTCGATTTTTTGGTAGATAATTATCTTTTCTTTCGGAAGTTAATATTTTCCCTCAGCAATTATTCTTTAAGGTTAACAGTTTAAGTTATAGGGGAGAGTGGGGAGTTATGAGCTGGAGGGAGTTGTGAGCCATTTTGATTTCTGCCATGCTGTGATTGCTAGGTCTATTGTATGTACTGTTCAGTGTTTCTCTTGACCAAAGCTAACTTTTTAGTGAGCATTCGTCGCATCTGGAGGGGTTCTTGGCCTTCAGATGAATCACTCATTGTTGAATCGCACCGAAAGCTTTTTTGTGATAATTGTGTTTGTGGTATTTTGAGGCCCGCTTTGCAGACAACTCCAAAGGAAACTTTATACAGAACATTCCTCAGACCATTGGCTCTCTGCACAAAAAAGAAAATTTTGATAATTGTTCAGTGCGTCGATAGCGATGCGTCCATTCTAAATAAGTCCGCTATGGGGAGTTATGAGCCACCAGCTGTAAGAAGTTGATGAAGACTTCTGCATCATTTGTATGCGCACAATGCCGAAAAAAGTAAATAGAAAATAACGCAATACATTATAACATGTCGAAACATGCTGTGCACTTGAAGGGTTCCAACATGACGACTGGGTAATACACCTGTGTTAATTGCGAATCTGATCAATTTTTTTAAATCTTCTAGTTACATCAAATTTATCTTAAATCTCATTTTCTCCTACTTTAAGAAACATAAATTAAAAAAATATGGTGTTTCCTGACCTTTTTTTACATGGCTCACAACCCCCCACCAAAATTACGAATGCCGATTCTTTTACTTTTAGCCGATCTGCAATATTTCAAAGACGACGGATATTTTTTTCAAATTCTTTTGTTCAGTAGTTGTGCTTAAATGTCCTCTAAAAATTCAATTTAAAACATTTACAATATATCGATTTTTATGGAAGATATACGTCGAAAACAAAACCCGGCTCACAACTCCCCACTTTCCCCTACAGTTAAATATTTTTCATTTCAGTCGAACATTATTCTAGTTAAAAACTCTCATATTTGGTTTATAATAATTTTCTGATTCTTCGTAATTTAGTGTAAAAATGTAAAATTTGTTCGACAGTTAGTTTTTTTTTGTTTGTTCAAAGTAGTTTTTTCGTTGAAAGTTAGTTTTTTTGTCAGAAGTAATTTTTTTCAACCGGAAATTTGACTTATACTTATTGGAAATTCCATGGTTGCAGTTAAAAATACATTTGTTCAGTTAAACATCCATTTTTACATTCTTATTCTGAATGAGAAGGTATTGGTTTTATGTGGAAATTGTCTTTCGTGGATTTGATGAAATCTCCACGTCATGGGATCCCCTGAGTCAGAAAACATGGTTTTTAGAAAGGTGTCTGTCTGTCTATCTATAGTCTGTAATCTGTAATCTGTGTACTCCATAACTTTCGAAATAATGATCATATTGGACTGTGATTTGGTCCAATTTTTCAAGTCCGCAAAAGAAAGGACGAGTTCATTAACCAGACATTTTTGACCGATGGTTCTGGTTTTATCCATCGAAATCCCTTTTTGAAAAATCAAAAATGCATGTTCCCGCTCAAATTATGCAAGGGGCAAAAAAATGTTCGAGAGCCAAAATTATTCATTTTGAAAAGATAAAAAAATTTTCTTGAGATCACTTTTTTCATAAGATGCATAGTTTCTGTTTAAATCGTGAAAAATGTTACGAAAAATGAAAAATTCCATTTTTGAAGAAAACTATGCGATATACGAAAAAAATGAAAAGTAAAAAATTGTAAACTTTTAAAAAATCCACAAATAGGCGAGTATTGTAATGAGAATGTGTTCCTGAAGGCCAGTGGAGCCTTAGATAAACTCAATTTTAAAAAGAAATTCCATCAAAAATGAAAAAAAAATTCAATAATCCACATAGAAGTAGAGGTTTTAAGCAGTTTCGCAATATTTGAAACTCTGTAGCATGCATTACACTGTAAACTGAATCGAGCACGTATAAAGCTCGACGCGCTCAAACTTGCGAGCGCGTATTCAAATTTTCGTTGACAATATTAATCATTTTCAGTAAAAGTTAATTTGTCTGTTCAAAACTCAACTCTTTCAGTTGAAGATTCTTCGTTTTAGTATAAACTCTTTTGCTAGTTTTGAAAAACTTTTTTCAAATTTAAAATATTACTGTTCCATTCTTCGCTGCAAATAATTATTTTTTGAGTTTGAAATTCGACTATTTCGTTGAAACATTATGTCGTTTCTGATGAAATGATTCTTTCTATTTGGAAATTAATCTTCTTGAAATTTATCCTTTTATTTGAATATTATCTTTTTGATTGAAAAATGAAATAGTAGTTGTATATTCGTTGTCGTTTGTTTTCGTGAATTGTTTTTTCATAACTGTGGGTTCAATTGTTCCAATAATTGTAAAAAAAATGATATTTTTTTGTTGACGATTCGTTTTTTTGTTTGTTTTTAAATTGATTTATTTTGCAATGTTTGATCTGTTGTGTTGAAGGATGTTTAGAATGAACATCATGAATAGAAATAAATGTTTGCGTTTTGCGCCAAATATAAATATGTTTTTTCTAGTTGGTCGGGATTCAAGAATCCAAATCTCTCGTGTTTGGAATCTCAAGATCAGCTTTTAAAGTGATGAACAATCCTTCTACATAAAGCCAGGATTTCTGGATAATAACATTCATACCGTGATTTTTCATTTGTGCACTGAAACGATGGATATGAGTTTCTTAAGGAACGGCTGCATAAGCTTCATCTTTTCAATTATGTTCTTGATGTGGTTGAACCATCCAGATAGAAGATAGAACTTTAGAGGCAACTTGGCGGCCAGAACCTTCAATTTGGATGCCAACTGCCTGTTTTCAGGGATAATCAACTTTTTTTCTTCCACTTTCTCTTGCCGTTGCATCTAGCTTTGTAAGAAAAAAAAAGATTGATTAATTTGTCGTACGGAGGAAAGAAGGTGTTTCTGAGTCAAGCGAAAATTATTCTAATTGCAACTCCGAAAGGGATTTGGCTTGATGGTTTAATAATAATAATAATAATAATAAAAAGTAGAGCGGTCGCGGGACCGCCGACAGAAGCTTTTCTCTTCCGCGTTAAAAGAAAAACGTTTATTTGATTGTTACTTCATTCATCGATTGGAAGAAAACAGCTATCTTCTCACTCTTTGCATACATGCACGCCAGTAAAAGAAAAATTGGAGCAGGAAGTATAAAGTCAATCGCTATTGGAGATTAATATTTCAAAGAAGTTAAATTATCAAAGTTTGGCAGTTTCAAGTGTAACATGTAGACATGAAATAATCTCTAGTCAATGTTGTATAAAATATACAATTTATTGTGAACAGAAGAGAGGGAGGAAGAGGGGGGAGGGGAAGCTGTGTTGATGCCATGCTATAGGCATTTTCAGTCGCATTGAATGTGACGCGGACGGTGTGATGTCGCATTAAACGTGACGCGGACGGTGTGTTCCCGTTTTTCGCAGTTAGCCAAAAGAAGCAAAGCTTCAATAATAATAATTTCATGACACTTACTTCTAAAATTGATAGAACCCTTGCAGGTGAAAAGTAAAATAATAATCTTCCTTTTTTGGAAAAGGAGACAACGCTAGTGAATCTATCTTTTGCAGGATATTATGAATGGTAACTGATAGACTCGTGATATATATTCACTTTCTTCTTTAACCACTATCTGATAACAAAGCAAGGTTTCCTATACCGCCCTCCGAAATACAATCACAGTATTTGCATTCCGAATGAGTCAACTGTTATCATACCAAACTTTATAATTAATTGTAAAGGCCTCCTCGTCGTTCAGTTTTATGAACAAATATTTTTAATATGAGACATAAAACAGACGATCAGAAACACGAACAGAAAGTTAGAGCCTTATGATTTTTCAATGAATTCTGGTAAAGTGAAAGATGACTGATCCGAAATACGAATATTGTGAAATTTGAAAATATCTAAAAAGTTTTATTCCTGCACTGGATGTCGAACGCACCACAATCTGATCCCTGACTTATCTTGGAACTCGAAATATTTTTCCTGATAATGGTGGCATTTGATGTCAAAAAAAAAAACAAAATGTGTCATACTCTTTTGGCATCAAATGACGGCATTATCTGTCATGAAATATCGATTTTCTGAATTTGTTTATTTTTACTGGATTTTTTCGACGCCAAGGTTTAAAATTTGGTGTATTCAACGTGAAAAATGGAGAAATATAATGCAATCTCCTGCAAGCTTTTATGTTTCTACGTTTCTTTATATCTCTTTGATTCAGAAACTCATTCACACATTCCAATCATCCTTTATTCAGTCAACCTCTGGGTACGCGACCATTCGCTTTACCTAAATACACTTGCTTTGTAAAACGTCCTTTATTCAGTTTCATGACAGCCCAACCATCTCAGCAAAATTCGTTTACTCTTGTCAATCAATGTTTCTTTCCCACTAGGAATTTGTCAGATGGGTTATTACAAAATCGATTTCTCTAAAAATGTTCCGAGGTAAATACTTGGTATGATCGGCTTGACGCAAAGTTGGGGGTTAAAAGGAGTAAAAACTGATGGTTGTTGGTCTTGTCAGCCTCGAGGATCTCACTTTGTATCCGCAACATAACCTCCAGCGATTTTAACTCGGGTGACCATTTCTTTGTCCACAGACTTGACTGTTACGATTAAGCATTTGCCGTACCCCGAGAGTTCCGATAAGTTTTTTTTTTAAACGCATGTTACATTTCCTATCCATTTAACCGGCTTGAACAATTATTATCTACCTGATATTCAAATTTGAATTTCCACTTTCGTATAAACTGCCTCATGTTGGATTATAATTTGTAAATAAGGTTTTTGGTCTATTTATATGATTCGCATAGGTGAAATGAAGTAATCAAAAGTTGATATAAGAGACGATTTATGTAAAACTTGAAGGGAAAATCTTTCTTGAACTAATACGCACTCTCAAGTACCTATTCAGTTTCATCTCTCCTTGCGGCTACTTTTCATAGTATCCACTATCAGATCCATGTTCGAGTTCGCTATACAGGCTTTACTCGGATGAGTGAGTTGGAAATTTTTCCTCTACTTCAGACAACCCTTTGATAAACTACGTCTCTCTGGCGACAGTTAGAAAAAATCTGAGATGAGTCAGAGATGTATCATGCCGGTATGTTCCGATTAGTTTCTTATCCACCTCATATTTTCTGAACGAAACTGGTCGATAATCTTAGCATTCCTTGTATATGTAAATTATAAATAGGACTGATATTTTGAGATAGATTGTCGAAATGGAAGAGGAGGATGAACATTTTATCAATGATAAGTCTGAGTGGTTTTTTCGTTGTTGAAATTTGAAAGGAGAGAAAAATCCGAAGCCTGGATAAAAGATTTCGTGCGACCCTACCTACATTTCGAGTGGGAATGTTGCGGGTAACTGCGAAAAAAAGAACGCCAGATACGCGAGACAATCTGATTAGCGCAATCTAATTAACGCTGCTTTTAATGGCGTTCATTAGCACACGACTCCCTTTCTACCCTTCCCTCTCGGGTCTCTTTGTCCTAAAGTCTCCCTTTTTCTACCTTCTTCTCATCCCTCGTTGATGATACTCATGCGTATCACCTACGCATTTTATAAAGTTTACTGTCAGGAAAATAATGTTGAAAAAAACTATCATAATGTATAGTGTTGATATGTGGGTAATAACATCTATAAAATAAATATTGTTTTTATCTTATGGCAAGGATTTTTAGTGAAGAAATATAATTAAATATACCCAGGGCGCGTCTGTCGGATCTCGCGCTTTGCGCTCGGTCTTTGTACCTCCTTACATTTGTATACTCAGCTTTTGAAACTCAAAAGCAGAATGTCGACTACTCTAATTCGATTATTGTGAATTCTCTTCTGTTAAAGTTTCTCCGGCTTTAACGAATATACATTCTCGTCTCGTGCTGCACACTCGATCAAAATTTTTCGGAAACGGTAGAAAAGTTTTGTTGCTTCCTTTTACTTTATATGTTGTGTACTTTCTTTAGAAATTCAATTTTCAATATTTTATTTCATTTCTTACGATTGAAACAAAAACTACATGTCAAATCAGAAAAATGATACCAAATTCATAGTTCTTTATCGGGTGCACAACTTTTCTCTATCTATCACCAGGAATTTTAAATAGTGCAGCAAATCGCCAGCCTGCAACTCTAATGTTCATTTTCCCATTCATTAAAGTTGAATAATAGCTACCGGCGGGCGGGAGGGGGAAGGGGCTAATTATTATTGAAGGGTAGTTCACTATTATTTCCGTTATCCTAATTACAACTTCAATACGTTATTAGCGAATAAAAACTGTTCAATAACTTTATTAAATGACTTACAAATTAGTTCAGAAGAGCTCAAGCAAAAAAAAATCTCCGATTTGTTTCCGATTGACACTAATGGTTGAGCGAACCTGTATATAAGTAGTGCGTGACATTGTATGGATATGAGGCGATTTCTCGTAAAATAGCTGCAAGCCGACTCGCGAGGTTTCACGCAATGCGAAAAAATCTCAATGCAGGGCGACAACGTGTCGGACCTCTTGCAATTACGTCCCTGATACCGATATCTGACACGCGCGTATAATGGTCGCCAAAATACTCAATCCGGTTTTAAGTGCCTCTAAATCAAGACAGTAGACTCTATTGAGACACAACACGCTCGCGGATCCTTAATATCCAATCTAAGAACAAATTGCAGAAAGTAAATTTATTTATTAAATCTAACTGTAAAACACAAAAATTAAGATTTTTCCCGAATAGTTAGATTTGGAATAATCACTGACTTTCTGAAATATCTGTTGAAATGTTCTCATTTATTTATGCTGCAAATTTTGGTTCTTTGAAATAAACTTCAGAAATGGAGTCTGAATTGAGATTAGCCGAGTGCGACTGGTTGCCCTTGGCATCAAAACGATGACGATTTTGCGAGGAGTTCAATCTGATTTATATTATTTATTATTATACCATTAAGCCAAATCGCTTCCGGGGTAGGCGTCTCTCTCCTCTTGAGGTTCTCATTTACACATTATACCCATTCCTTCTTTGGTCTGCCTCTGGGTGCGCTACCATTCACTCTACCTAGATACACTTGCTTTGTTAATTGTTCTCCATCCATTCTCTCAACGTGACCGAACCATCTCAGCAAATTTCTTTTACCTACTCATTTTTCACTTTGTCCATTAGCGTTTCACCGTACATATTACGTAGAAATTGCATGCCGATCGCGTTGAGTTTACTCTTGTCCTTTTATTGATACGTCCAGGTCTCACTACCGTACAGTACAGTTGGTGCTAGCACAGAATGATATATCGTAATTGCAGCTTTTTTGTTACATTTTTACTTTGAGTAATAGTCAAGAATCACCACCCAGCTGCTGTCATCACTTCAACTCTCTCATGCCATTTAAGGGAATAATTGCTGATGAGGGTTGAATTCAGAAAGTAATTTAGTACAATATGGTGATTACAGTTCTGCACCCAATACATATAATCATTTATATCGCTTCACAGGAATACCTTTTTTCCATGAGAAGTACAGTGGTGTGCGAAAGTTTGGGGCAAACACATTTTTATTGTGCAGTATTTTATTGAACTCCGAAATTATAGAATTTAGATATTTTTAATATATACAATTGATAATTTGTTTTACAATGTGTTTTAGGACAGTGTTCAAAAGTAATGTGCCACACTTGTATTACAGGTTTATATAATAGTTAAAGATTAAAAATTATTTTAAAAAGTTGTTATTTTGTTTCTAAATAACTAATAATTTTTAGCCATATCCTTTGCAGCAATTATAGCTGCACATCGGCGAGGCATTGAATCAACTAGCGCCGAATGTAGTCCTGTGGTATTTTTTCCCATTCTTCCGGCAGATTTTGCCATAATGCAGCTTTGTTCGAATGTTTTCTTGTTGCAACGCGATTTCCAACTGCATTCCACAAATTTTGATCGGATTTAGATCTAATGATTAAGCTGGGTGATCTAAAAGCTTAACTTTTCGCATTTTCAAAAATTCCTGGACCAGCTTTGACTCATGTTTAAATCATTACCTTGTTGAAAGATCCAATCTTTAGGTATCTTTTCCTTGGCTTATGGTAACATCATTTTGTCCTGATAAAATTTCTCAATACATCACACTGTCCATGATGCCTGTAATCTCGTGCAATGGACCTACTCCTCGCGAAGACATAGCTGACTGATCCACCTCAAAGTTCAACTGTTGTAATTTGATACCGGGAATCGTGTCTTGTGTTTTTTTGACGTCGAACATACTTTCTTCCGTCACTTCTAAGCAGAGTAAACTTTGATTCCTTAGAAAAAATAACTTTACTCCACTGCTTCAGAATACAGTGTTGGTATTTTTGTGCACATGTCAATGGGCCTTCTGGTTTTTGTTGCTGATCAAAGGTTTTCAACACCAACCCGTCCGAACAGTTCTACATCACGTAGACGACGTGTTACCGTACTCCTTCTCACATTGGCAAGGTTTCCATCACGGAGTTCTTCAGCAATTTTAGAAACAGTTTTCTTGTCATTCTCTGTAGATTTACGTTTAATGACTTTGTCAACACGTAAAGTCATTTTCCGTCTACCAGATCATGGGAGGTGCGATAGAGACTCGGCTGTAATAAACTGAACAAATATTCTATTCACAGTACTTTTACCAATTTTTAAGAAAGCGGCAATTTTACGAGATGCCTTTCCTTGTTCAGAAAGGTTTATCACGGTTCCCCGAGTTCAAATATTCCGATGTCTCGGCATCTTGCCCTTAGAATGACTTGATCTCATATGTGAAGCACTGAACGATTGTAAACAAACCATGTAGAGAGCTCGGCAAAGTTCTCAGAAATATGTAAACACAGTAAATATGTAAACATAGAACATAAAGGATAAAATTCGTAAGCATTTCTTTTCACAGACTGCTACCTACTCTATTTTATAGTGCAATTAGTATACTTACTTCGTATATAAATAGATCTTTTCTTGAGTTAGCTAAGCTGGATATGACTGGTGCTAAAATTGATGAATGGTTTGTAGCATTCCTTTTTTCTACAGTTATGAAGACAATGTGGACCAAAATTTTTGCACATCACTGTACATTCAAGACTTTATGGTCTTTGACCAATCATTGAATATCACTCGATTAACAGAAAAAAACGTACTCTTGATGTTGTTGCAGTTGGTATTGAGGATCGTGAGGGTGGGAGCACAAGAAAAAAAATAATTGGAAACCACCCTATTAGGCCTTCAAATGCTGGACGCTTCGCGCCAAACAATGTAATCGTCTTGCGTTTTGACGTAATCTGTAGGCGGTTGGTTGGTAATACCTACCTTGTAGGTCGCTCCCTAGCCGCAGCTCTCGCGAACGCAGTCGCTGATATCTGTACATATCTAGCAACGTGTGCCATACCTTATCTTCCCGGCATTCAAGCTGCGTTCACGTGTATGTGTTCCTGTAGCACAGCTACTGAGTGAGTACATATGGCGTCGACACTAACCATTGTTTGATATCAAACGATTGTACGGGCCGGGCAAGCGGACGGGATCTACGTCCCTCCACGTACGTGCACGTCGTTCGTCGGTACGTCAGTACGTCGGCGTAATTCATATGCTAGCTCCTCAAGTAATGCAAATTAGCGTACCTCCATTTATTTTTTTATACATGCACTGATTTCCAGTTATGTTTCCAGTTATGCTGAAATCACCTGAACACTCACGTTTTTTCACTCATATGCACTACCATTGTATTATCTGCATTTGTAGTCAATTAATAGGGGTCAGAGGTTTTGGTGTGCATATGAAAATTTCCGCATTGCTATAAAAATATTTTTGATCGGCAAATGAGAACCTTTAGATAATTGTACAGAAGGCAGATCAATCATTATAGTAAGTCTATAATCTATCTTGACTGTTTTTCACTTTGAAAACAAACCAAATTTAATATAAATATTGCAATAGATATTTTTTTTAAGTCTATATAATTTTTTTTTTCCAAGAGAACTAATGGTCTCTATGTAATTAGAAAAGTACGTTCTTTCTAATCTGAAAAATATTGATGTGATCTACTTTATAATCTGCATCTAACCACACGCTTCTGAGTGTGGATGTGTTATCGCTTGCACGATCAGCGATAGTTTAAACTGATTTTATGCTGAAGGGAAGACTGGAATGTTAATTGGCATCAAATTGAATCTCACCCACTCATCATATATTCTTATCGTATTTTCTTTACACGTTCAACTATAGATTACAGAAAACCTATCCGCTGTATTCCGAGCTCTACAATTGAAAAATATGTACTCAGAAGGTAAAACAACTATGAAATACTTTCAAATTCTCATCGAAGTAAGAACTAAAGCATAAAATAGCTGCGCCAAAACTAAAGGTATCAATTTGTTGTGCAACAAAATGATCCAAGAATATAACATTTTGTTTGTTTTTTATATTGATATAGATTTTCGTATAAATTGAATATCGTTGCAGCAGAACCTTTAGATTTAGTGTGACCTCCAAAGTACTTATTGACTTCAAATTCGTATAAAATTTCCGAACATGACGTCAATGTTTTGCATTAGGATACAAGCGATATGCACTTCCTCTGATACAACTCAAACCCATTGCGATGTATCGCGATATGCACTTTTATTTTAGAACTTGCATGCATCCTCTTTCATTTCAGAAAGGTAAAAGGGCCATAACTTTTGGAGGATGAAGAATCGACACTGAATGTCTGAGATAGAAATGAGAGATTGAATTATATGATTTGAAACCTGAAGTCAGGATAATCTAAATGAAAAATTTATTTATGACATGTTTCAAGTAAACTCTATGTGTTTGACACACTTTTTCCACCCACATCGGCATACGATATGTTATGTAAATTTATAGATTTCAGGAAATCAGAAGGGATTTTGAAGAGCATTCTTCGCACTATCTGGACCCAAATATCATAAAAAATTAATTATGAATAAAGGCAATTGCACTGTAAAATGAAATACGAATATACCCAATTCAAATATGAACTTTATTTTCTGCTTACGCACAAGGTTTTTCCGTTTGTCAAGCATGACATTTATGTCTTTTTCAACGCTGAATCCTATAAGCACTTCGATGCACACTTTTGTGATAGATCATACCCATTTCGAGATCATATGAAAAAAAATCTAGAAAAGGCGTTAGGAAACCGTCAGAAAGCGCTTCTATTACATAGAAACCATCTCTTCCTCTTCCGTTGATAATTCGACTATTCATGCTTGTTCAAGGCTAGTAATTATTATACTCTAATTCTGGTGAATTAATTGGAATTTCTGTGAACTCATTGGAATTTCTGTGGAACTAAATCGTCTTCAACATCCGGGGATAGACCCGTAATCCTTTAAAAATCAGTGAGAGAAAAATCAAAAATTCACAATCAAATTAAAAAAACTGAAAGATTTTTGAGAAAATAATTTTTGTTTTCAGAACAGCCAAATATATCGCCGATTTATGGATTTTTATATCTTCGGAATAGCTATTTGACTTCGTGGGTTTAAAATATTTTACAGAGTTAAGGCATTACATGGAATTTTCGGTTAGTAAGAAAAACGGAGAAATGATATAATTTGGCATTCAAGTTTTGAAAATTTTAAGATATGTAATCATTTAAAACTGCCTACAATCTGATTTTAGTCATTGAATATCTTTGTTCTGAGCATTTGAAAATGGAATTTATTAATAATAATATTAGAAAAAATGGGTTTCACCAATTCTCATTTTACTGATCTTGCCAATATCATAGATTCGTTTCCAAGTATGTTTTCAACGACATTTATAGCCAAATCAATGAACATAATTATCGCTAATTCATCTATAATTTTTACATTCTCATTCTGGATGAGAAGGTATTGGTTTTATGCGGAAATTGACTTTCGCGGATTTAATGGAATCTTCACGTTTTGAGACCGCCTGTGTCAGAAAAAACGATTTTTACGAAAGTGTCTGTCTGTAGTTCGAAAGAATGATCATATTGGATTGTGCTTTGGCTAACTTAAAGGACGAGTTCGTTAACCAGCCCTTTTTGACCTTTGGTTCTGGTTTTGTTCATCGAAATCGCTTTTTGAAGAATCAAAAATGCATGTTTTTGCTCAAACTATGCAAGGTGCAAAAAAATGTTGAGGACCAAAATGATTCATTTCGAAAAGATCTAAAATTTTCTTGAGACCACTTTTTTCAATGAGCGGAATAGTTTTCGTTTTGATCACGATAACGCGCTTAAAAAAATTAAGAAATGCCATTCTTTAGCCAAAGAAGAAGAGACAAGAAGAAATATTAGGTAGAAAAATTGTTCATCTTGAAAAAGCCTTCAAGATTTATATGGACTATTTTTCAATAAAACGTATATTCTTGTTCTATTCGTGACAACGCTTTTTAAACAATAAAAAATCCAATTTGCTAGCCAAACTATGCGAGATATGAATATCGGTGGCAAGTTTGTAATGAGAATGTTTTCCTCAAGGCTAGTAGAGCCTCAAGTAAAATTAATTCTTTTTTGAATTGTCATCAATAAAATGAAAAAAATCCTATAATCCTCATAGAAGTATAGGTTTTCAACTGCTTTGCAATATTTGCAACTCTGTGTAGGGGAGAGTGGGGAGTTGTGAGCCGGGAGGAGTTGTGAGCCATTTCGATTTCTGCCATGCTGTGATTGCTAGGTCTGTTGTTTGTACTGTTCATTGTTTCTCTTGACCAAAGCTAACTTTTTAGTAAGCATTCATCGCATCTGCAGGCGTTCTTTGCTTCCAGGTGAATCGCTATTTGTTGAATCGCACCGGAAGTTTTTCTTGATACTTGTGTTTGTGATATTTTAAAGCCTGTTTCGCAGACAACTCTAGAGGAAAGTTTATACAAAACATTCCTTAGACCATTGGCTCTCTACACAAAAAAGAAAATTTTGATAATTGTTCAGTGCGTCGATAGCGATGCGTCCATTCTAAATAAGTCCGATATGGGGAGTTATGATCCGTACCAGCTGTAGGGAGTTGAAGGGAGTTGATGAAGACTTCTGCATCATCTGTATGGGCACAATGCCGAAAAAAGTAAATAGAAAATAACGCAATACATTGTAACATTTGCGACCGTGCTGTGCACTCGAAGGGTCCCAACATGACGACTGGGTAATACACCTGTGTTAAGTGCGGATCTGAGTAATTTATTTAATCTTCTAGTTGCATCAACTTTATCTTAAATTTCATTCTCTACTACTTTTATAAATAAATTATAAAAATTTGCTGTTTTCTGACAATTTTTTTACATGGCTCACAACTCCCTACCAAAATCATGAATGCCGATTTATTTACTTTTAGCCGATCTGCAATATTTCAAAGACGACGGTGATTTTCTTCAAATCCTCTTGTCCAGTAGTTGTGTTTAAATGTCCTCTAAGAATTCAACCTAAAACATTTACAATCTATCGATTTTTATGAAAGATATACCTTGAAAACAAAACCCGGCTCACAACTCTCCACTCTCCCCTATGCATTAAATTGTAAACTGAAGCCAGCACGGAAGTAGCCCCGCGCTAAGCACGCCATTTTTTTCTGTGAATGAAGGAAATGACCCTAATTCGAATAAGGAAGAGTTCATATTTAGCTTTGTATAATTAGGAAGAATTTTTTGTTGCCTTTTCCCGTTTGTAGTAATTATCTTGAAATTAAATAAATAAATTATTGCCTGACTAAAAATCTTACATTATCTCAAGGTGAATAATCAAATACTATTTATTGTAAAGCTGAAATTTCAAATACAAGAGATTCGTCATTCCCTGTGTTAATTTGCTGTTCCATAACCCATCTTTATTTCTCTTCTCATTCCCCATCTTTATTTTAGTCTCTTTGTATCTGATATCGGAAATAAATAAGTTAGGACACACACCGACCTCGTCTGATGAACGTGAATCAATTGACCGATCGCGACGGAAAAGTTGGAAAGTATTTTAATTGGCTGAAATAGTGCATCCTTAGATTAGGAGAGATGAAGGCTCGTTTCGCAGAAATTGCTACCAACTTCCGAGACGAGAAAAATAGATGCGAAAATAGCAGTGAGGAAGTATTGTATCATGACCATGATCGGCAAACATTATATTATGACTGATACATCTTCCTCGATGTGTAACGAGGCTCATCTTCTCTTCGCGTCGCGTCGTAAGCAAAGATTATTTCATCCGATAGGAATTAGCCGAAAGATCCATAGATCTTAGCGAATCAGGCAGCTATGTGCCTTCGCGGCCTGTTGACTGATCGCCGCTATACGGTAGTCTGGGGTAATGGTGTGCGAACAGATATCGAGACTACCTCTCTTCTTCATTCTTCTCCTTCTCCTATTAGAATACGACACACATGAAAACGCTAACGCTAACCGCGCAAGGACTGCATACTATCAATACGTGACCATATTTATAGAACAGCATTTTGAGGATTTCGGATTATTTTCACAAACTTTCGGAACGAAGTTCCGTACACGAGGTAGAGAGATTTCGTGGGTAGGGACCAATTTCATAAAATTATTTTGGTACCGTTACGCTGCGAATTCATAAATCAGCGTGACACTGACAGCGTTGTTGACTTTAGAATCTGATACAGGTCGAAATTTTTACGATTGTCTAGAGAGGGATATATGACACCCGTTGCATCCTTTACGAGCATCCTTTACGACCTATGGATTTAACCACAATGCGACTTCTCGAATTTTGCAAAATTTTCGACCAATTTCTTAAACACCCGATACGTTATCTTTATAAGTTTTACAGCAAAGTTTGAATCGCAAAAATCAGACTACTTTTGCAATTTTTGCTACTTCATTATTGTTTCGTAATAGACGTGAAAATGGTCCGATTTTTGCGATTCAAGTTTTGTGGTAGGTACTGATAATTATGAAGGATTTTTGAATGTACATAAGCTGGTAGAAAATTGTGCAAAAATGGCCTTGTAAATATGACATGAGAGAGATGCGTCAACGACCCTAATATACTCTTGCAGACTAGCATTAATATAATAAAATGATTCAAATTTCAACGACCCCTGCTCGCAACTTGTTTATAAAGGGATATATGACACGGGTTAAAATTTTTACGAGCATGGTTTACGACCTATAGATTTCACGGGAATGCAACTTCTTGCATTTCGAAAAATTATCAACAAATTTTCACTCATTTGATACCTTATTGTTATTAGCTTTACAACAAAGTTTGAATCGAAAAAATCGATCTATTTTGGAGATTTTTGCTATTTCATTATCGTTTCGTAGTATAGGTAAAACTGGCCCAATTTTCGCGATTTAATTTTTGTTGTACTGATAATTATGAAGGATTTTTGAATGTACATAGGCTGATGGAAAATTTTGCAAAAATTGTCTTGTTAATGTGACATGAAAGAGAAGCGTCAATGATCCTAATCTCGATCTCATTGGGGTCTAGTCCAGAGAGGGATATATGATACCCGTTGATTTTTTTACGAGCATCCTTCACGACCTATCGATTTAACGTTTTGTTATAAAAGTAGAACATAGTATAACGTTGCAGAGTTTCGAATGCGTATATCCTTCTTACGTCTTCCTTAGAACGCATTCGAAACTCTGTTCCTACCACGCGTTTCTAAGACACGCATTTTTTATATAATTAGTTGAGGAACGTTTATATTCAGTATTTGTTAAGCGACTGAAGGAACTTCGTTCCTTACGCGCGTCACCTGGACATGTTTTTTAGTTTTTTCCGTCTTTCTTATTGTAAGTACCAGTTAGATTATATTTATAACCGACGGCAGTAGCTGGGTGGTGATTTTCGACTTGGCGGGATCTCGAATGTGAAGCATGAACGGGCATGGTAAGCGTTTGGATAGGTGACCGTTCGGGAATCTCGCTCAGTTGTGTTTTCAATACGTTCAACTACTGTCTAGCAGGAGATTTGTCGTAGAGGATCCGTGTAGGCCTTCGATGCTATCGAATGTCGACATCCAAACTTGCCTGTCGCTAATCGACTTCATCCAGGAGTTTTGGTTTTCTGCAGTTTTCTACTCCTCTGAAGAAATGTTCAGATGGATGCTAGAATTTTTAATAAAAAATCCGTCTGCAGACGTCAGGGGTTTCAGGGATCAAAAATCCCACAGGATTGGGTACGTCAGAGAAATATAGATTTGTAAAAACCCGAAAAGGGTATACATGGAGTAAGTTATTTAATATAATCTAGTTTATATTTATATAGAATTGAATATAAGATTGTAATGGCATGCCTAGCGCAAACCATTTTCGCTTGAAAGGGTTTGCATATTTTGGTTTATATTTGTCTATACTTTGTTTGTATCCAAAGAGAATTATTGATCTATTGTATGAATTCCGAATGAATGCATTAATAATGAGAGCTTAAAATTAGGAATTGTTTGAATCAGATATTAAATATTTGGAAATAGGATTGTACCTCATGAGAAAAAAACGGATGATTGGAGAATCAAAAGCATACCCTGGGATTCGAAATTTGCAAAATCTGAAGTTATTTTACTCGTGGGATTGAACGTAGAGTACTAAAAAATCAAAATTCGTAATTCACGGAAACATGAATTGGATTTTCAAACTGGAAATAAAAACTCCACGAAAAAGTAGTAAGCGATATAATTAAATTTGCAAAACAAGATATGTATGCATAGAATGGAGATTTGTTAAACGTTCGTCTCTGATAATCTGAATGCATATCATTAAATCCAATCCGGTTGGTGTAGGATTAAAACTTTGATTAAAAATCCACGTTAACCTTTTGAAACGATAACGATTTACGATTGTGATATTTTATCATCGACAACACCCCCTGCTTCGATATGCACTACATCGTAAAAAGCTGATATTTTTTTTCATGATACTCATTATCTGGAAGATAGGTTATAAACTAATTGAATTTTTAGTTTTTGAGGATAGTATGATAGTATATTTATATTCACTTATTTCCATTGCAAATGGTTTATCACGAAAGAAGCTTTGAATGCAATATTTAAAATTGTAGTTGGAACAGGGTGTCAGGGAATTTTTTTTTTAAAGTCAGGGAATTTTTTCAAGTTTACTCCATTATTCTCTTGTAACAAAAATAATGATTTTCATCCGTGTACTGAAATACCCTTATCCTCGATAATCCCGTGTAATATGATTATATTTAATATAATTCGAATCAGACGCGGACGTAGCAACTAATCAGTGCCGCCT
>WSXT02192398.1:9120-19626 GCA_011762715.2 Neuroterus valhalla
TCTTTTTTGTTCGGAAATTCTAGTTTATCGGTTAAAAATAAACATTTCTTGATGGGAAATTCAACTATTCGGTTGAAGATTTGTTTTGTTAGTTCCAGATTCAACTCTGGGTTGAAAATTTATCCGCATCGACTGAAAATCATTGATTTGTATGAAAGTCAATCCTTCCTGAAAGAAAATAAACTTTTTTTAAATTGAAAATTCAACTATTCGGTTGAACATTGGTTCATTTGTTTCAAAATTCCACTCTTGGGTTGAAAATTTATCTTCATCGATTGGAAATCAACAATTTGGATGAAAATCAATCTTTCCTCAAAGAAAATAAACTTTTTTTATATTGAAAATTCAACTATTCGATCGAAGATTCATCATTTTTGTTCTAAAATTCAACTCTTGGGATGAAAATTTTTCTTTATTGGTTGAAAACCAATACATTTTTTGGAAAATGCATCCTCTGGTCGAAAATTCATCTTTTTTGCTTGAGTGTAACCTTTTTTTAAAATGAAAATTCAACTATTCTACTATTCGGTTAAAATTTGGTTCATTTGTTTCAAAATTCTACTCTAAGGTTGGAAGTTTATCTTCATCGATTGAAAACCAACAATTCGGATAAAAATAACTCCTTCCTGAAAGAAGATAAACTTTTTTAAAATTGAAAATTCAACTATTCGATCAAAGATGCAATAATTTGTTCTAAAATTCAACTCTAGGTTTGAAAATTTATCTTCGTCGATTGAAAATCGACAATTTGGATGGAAATCGATCCTTCCTGAAAGAAAATAAACTTTTTTTAAATTGAAAATTCCACTATTCGAAAATTCATCTTTCTTGGTTGAAAATTCAACATGTTGGTTGAAGATTAATTCATTTGTCTGAAAGTTGAACTGTTGTAATAAAATTGCATCTTCATTAATTGGAAATAAATATTTTTTGGAAAATACATCCTCTCTGGGCGAAAATTTATCTTTCTTGCTTGAGTATAAACTTATTTCTAAATGGAAATTCAAATATTCGGTTGAAGATTTGTTCAATTATTTCGCGATTCTACTCTTGGGTTGAAAATTTCTCTGCATCGATTGGAAAATTAACATTTTTTGAAAACTTATCTTTTTTGATCGTAAATGAAAGTTTATTGGTTAAAAATAAACCTTCTTTGGTTGAAAATCCAACTTTTTTTGCTCTATATTTAAAAATCAATTCAACGTTATTGATTTCAACTAACAGTTAATAAAGATGATTATTTATGCCTGATGTATTTTTTTTAAATATTCTGCCACGCTCCATATTATTGCATCGCAATACAGAATGCGAGAATATTTCGAGGAATGTTTTGGAACGATGAAACTATAATCAAATGAATCGCTGAAATAATCACTGTTTCTGTATTCTTATATATAAAATTTTTTTCCGCATAAATTTTGAAAAGATTATTGAAATTCATTTATTTTATCGCAGGTACATGTCCTGTCATGCGACATTTAGCAACATGTACAAATTACGTCTTATAATCGTTTTTGGGACATAAGACCATTTTAAGAACGTAGTTTGGCCTGACTTCAAAAGTTTTTTGGAACTTTGTTAAGACGTCTGTTGACGCGTGAATCCAAAAAAAGTTTTCATGACGTTCTGTTTAGGTCCAAATTCTGTTTACGTACAAATTTCGTGCCCACCGAGCAGGTATCAAATTTTGATCCAAAAATGGTTCAAAGCGTCGCAAAATCGAGAAACAGTTGAATATAATACTACATTACTTGGAAAGATTGAAACATTTATTTGCAATTTCCTAATCGGATTAATACCGGAAAAATTTTGAAAGCTCGGCCACAATTGATCACCTTGTTAATTTGTTATAGAAGCGTCCATCCAACCTTGCTTTTCCATTCTCTCATTGAATAATTTATTGCTACTTTGAAAATGGAATAAAAACTAACATATTTCTATCCTATATGGTTACAGAATCATCTTCCGCGGGCAAATCCGGAGGTTGTTTCCCAGGCAAGAGTATAGTCAGGACAGAGAAAGGTACCAGCAAGCGATTGGATGAGCTGCACATTGGAGAACGGATAGCAGCACTTGATTCTCGTGGTGACATCGTCTACAGCGAAGTTATCAGCTTTATAGACCGACAGCCATCAGAGAGGAGACAGTTTGTCCGCATCTTAACCGAGTCGGGCAAATCTTTGACCTTGACACCTGCCCACTTGGTGCCAGTTGAGGGCAAGTCGATCACCTTTTCTGCAA
This sequence comes from Neuroterus valhalla, assembly GCA_011762715.2. Classification (NCBI taxonomy): domain Eukaryota; kingdom Metazoa; phylum Arthropoda; class Insecta; order Hymenoptera; family Cynipidae; genus Neuroterus; species Neuroterus valhalla. The sequence goes on from WSXT02192398.1 coordinate 11,362, forward strand.
GAGTCAAGATTGGCGATAGGATTTTAATAAGAGATTCTTCTCCTGCTATCACTGATAATGAGATCAGTGAAAACGAAGTGGAAGATCGTCTCCGATATGACAGGGTAATCGATGCAAAACTCGTCCTCGAGGATGGTGTTTTTGCTCCACTAACTTCAGAAGGAACACTCATTGTCGATGATGTTGTTGCTTCCTGTTATGCTATTATCGACAGTCAAACCATAGCGCATTACTCCTTCCTACCATACAGGCTCTGGAAGAGTCTCACATCTGGTATCGTCAGCAGGTTCTCCAAATTACTCGAGAAATCTGTAACGAGAGAATCTATAACGAGAGAATCAGGAGAAATCAGGTCCGGAACCTCCAATCAGGATTCGAATAATTCGCAAGAACCGGAAGGCATTCTATGGTATGCATCCATGTTGTATTCTTTGGCCTCGTACGTAGTTCCAACGAAGATGTTGTATTAGAGGACCATACGCGCATATAAATTACCTATATATGTAATTTCGACGTGTGTACATTTAGGAACGTGAAAGACTGTTAGATATTTTAGAAATGGTGAACGTGATACATCTTCCATTAAAAAAATTGCACGTACTGTACAATATAAACAGCGACACAAGCATAAAAGAAGACCTTGAAGTTTGAATTTAAATTACCTTGAAACTGTATATGAAATACATTTCAAAAATTATGGAGCTAGTCGTAGCGCATTATAATATTTTGGATAAGAAAAATCTTATTTTAAATGAGGGTTCTAAAATCCGAAATTATGTGAGACCGTTTTGCAGCACAGGAGTATAAAAGTGTCCATCTGCAAGGGTTTCACAAAAATTTGTACATATTGAATTAGTGTATTTCTGCAATTTCGAAATTTCAGTCAAAAAATCGTTCAGTAGTGTAATTATGTATAGCCTAATATCATCAGACTTTCCTATTGTCAATGTAAAAAATTTACATCATCTTCATTCTGACTAAATGCATTATAATTTACGAAGTAAAATTTTTCTTATGGGAGTGGATCTCCTTCGCTTATGTCGGACAATTCATAGAACACACTCAAAAAATATCTGATTGAAGCAATCAGAATTCCGGCTACTTTGGACAGAGAATTTTGTAAAATATATCCTTACTATCTGGATAAAAGTATTAGAAATTTGTGGTTAATCATATTCTGGTGGTTTAGGAATACGACACACTGTTCAATAAAACATAACATTCTATTCTTCTTCTACGGTTAAGGCCTGTAGGATAAAAGTTGGATGAGAGTTGACTGGTGGCCACCAGGCGAAATCGTGTCGCTAATTACATTTAGGGCTGACTTGCTATCAAATACATGGCAAAAGTGTAAATATTTGTTGTTTTTTTTTTAAATTGCATGATTGAAAGAAAAATTGCTGGAGAAATGAAAATGATGGTTTCTTGCATATAATAATGTAATATAAATAATGAGAATACTGAAATATATTGCTTTTCGGTGTGATTAAAGGTAGGAAAGCAATACCAAAAATTTGGCAAAGTTAATAAAAGTATAAAAAAAAATGCCAAACACAATGATAATAATAATTTAAAGATATTAATTAATAAAAGGATAAGACATATATAATAATAATGAAATACTAGAATATTTAATTAATAATGCCTTGTCCCTTTAAAAATTGACATTATCAACATATTATCAAAAGCAACAACTATTTCTGAATATATATTTTCAAAACTAACAACAAATCCCGCACATATTTTCACTTGATCTCAAACAAATTTATCATCAATCAATATGAAATGTACTCAAATAGAGATTGCAATTCTGAAAATCCTGCAAATAATTAATTTGTAATAATTTTAAGAATCTACGAATGACGAATAAGAATATAAGAGAAAAAAAAGATCGCATTTTTGAGTTACGATGCAATGATAAAATTGAGATTGAAAGGTATCAAATTCACCCCTAAAAATTGTATTAAAATTATGAAAATTTAGGGAAACATTACTTATTTCAGTAACAAACATTCCAGTAATGGAACAAAATTCTCAATCAAAACTTGTCCTACTATTATAAAATAAATTTTTCAAAAAATTAAAATTCGAAAATTTTCAAAACAGGAAACTCTGTGATATCTCAATATTTAATATTTAATTGAAAAAAAGATTGGGTAACGAATAAATAATATGCGATACGTTTAATATTATGCATTTTCACGTTAATGTAAAAATGGATATTTATTTGCAGGAATAAATTATTACTGTACATTGTATGTCCTGAAAGTTTCATCATTTACAAAAAATTCCGGGTTGAATCTGAAAATTTAATCTCCACACCATGAGATCGCAAATTAATGGTATTTATTACCCGTATCTCAACATATTTTTTTGGATTATCAAAAATTGAGTCATAAATTAAATTTTCAGAATAAGTATAGATTAAATTTTTAGGTTAAATTTTAAATATAATCAACTTATATTTCATTGGGGAATAGATTTTTGGAGTAATAAATAATATTAACGACAGGTTCAAGATGATCCATTTTTTGCATCCCTGTAAAAATGAAGATTAATTTGCAGAAATAAAATATCATTCTACATAATATTTCCTGAAAGTTTCATGATTTAAAAAAATTAAGGAGTGAATTTGAAAATTAGATCTGTAAACCATAATATCGCAAATTAATGGTATTTATTACCCGTATCTTAAAATGTTTCTCAAATGATGAAATATTCAGAATCATATATATTAAATTTGCAGAAGAAAACTCCCGGAACGAAAAATACATTTGAAAAAAATTATTGCAATCATTTCAGTTGGAATTAATGTCTATATATTGATATGAACAAAAAGTAAAAATTTGCAGAAAATTCAAGCTTAAAAATTAAAATTAGTCGAAATTACATTTTTTTACTTTTGTTGAGTTTGACATTAATTTTTCAAACAAATATTTGACAAATAATTGTCCTTTCGCGGATGATATTATGTTCTGAAAAATGTTTTTCACAGACCGCTTGACCTTCTTTCACAGTAATATCATCCCTGAATATTGCTTGTTGCCATAGTTTAATAAGTTTTTTGTCTTTTGGCACATAGTAAAACCGTTATTTTTTAATCGGCGAACTCCGTTTCCGCTTGCAACCAGAATCACACTTGACAGCTATACAATTAACCATTTTTCATCTTCAATCACACCATTAACTTCTAATAACTATTCAAATCACTTTTTTCAAACACAAAAACGCGAAAAACTCCCTAAAACTTCAAAAAAGTTCCAGTGTTTACACTTTTGCCATGTATTTGACGGTTAGTCGGTCCTATAGGTAAACAGCGCCACCCACGCCCTTCTTAAGTACTAATTTTCTTCGGTCGAGAGTCAGCAAACTTTTAGCTTTGAGTGGCACGGGGCTGACTTGAAGTAATGGAAGCCATACATGTTATTCTAGTTTGCCTTGAACTTACTGTCACCACTGATGTGCATTGAAAAATACGAGCCTAATTTATCTTTTCGCAGCCGAAAAATGATTTTAAAATCAAAACCGACTAGACTTTATTGACCAGAACTTTCTAGTCATATCAACCAGAAGTAGTAGTTTTTAACCAGGTGCGTCTCAAAACTTTAACCAGTACTTTTTTTTGAGTGACCAAATTGTGCCGCCAAGTACAATGAGACTTTTTATTATGCCTTTCGCCCCATTTGTGGTGACAATTTTTTGAGTGCGTTTGATGTTTATGACGTGTTCAACAAGCATCGTCAAAGACAATGTTGGCCAGTGCCCCCGTTCACCGAGTGACATGCATGTAGTATATTATTATAATACAAGTGTATAAATAGCAGGTATATTTTATTTCGATATGCCGAATCGAATAAGAAGAAGCTTTATCAAAGTTTACATGAGATTCTACTGTACGTGTATGTATATGCCTAAGTGCATATGTGTGTGTTTATGAGTGTTTATGTGTGTGTCTAGTGATGAATGCGATGCGTGTAGGAATCAAATGCTCTGTCTCTAATCCGTTGAACGAAGAAAAACACTACACATGTAAAAAACAACAACAATATATAGGAATATTTTATTAGGCTTTTTGCACTTTGTCTTGAAGTAAGGCAAATAAAATAACAATTTATTCAACTTATAAGGAATAGTTCAAAATCTGTGTGCCTATATATAATATGAAGTAAATGCATGGCCACAAAACTATGTAAAATAAGAGACGTTTAAAACGTCCACTGATTCGTATAATTCGCTTTAAAATTAAATTAATTTTTTCAATATTCCATTTCATGTAAGAGTACTGAGTCCTTAGGGTAAACGTTATTTATTATTATTTTATTAATAACATTATTTGGAACATCATGCCACGCGGATTCACAAAAGTCAAACTATCATCTCACTAATTTGTCTCGAATTGCACAACTGTCTGTTACAAATACAGAATTAAGACATCCCAGTCCGATATTTTGAATTTTCACCAACGAATTTGTAACAAGCAGTTTTGTAATTTAAAAAGAATCAGAAAGATGAGTATTTAACTTTTGTGAATCTGGCATGGAGATGCCCTATTTTTAATTAAAAAACTGATAGCACAAATAAAAGATATAGCAATTGCGTCTGAATCTTCTTTCGTTGTCGTATAGATTACGATCATTGATTTCATAGATCTACATCAGAGGTGTCGAACGCGTGAGCAATGGTGTAAATAGCTGTCACTCATCAATTCCTTCTCTTACCACCTTGGATGCGTTCATGTGCCGAGCGAGAAGAGAATTCTCGATGTAATGCTAGGAGAGGGGGAAGAGAGGAAAAGCGCGCCAACCTTGCGTTGGACACCCCTGATCTACAACAACTTTCAGTTGGAACAAATTTTCTGTATAAACAGGATGGTCAATTTTGATGAGAAAATTAAAGAATCAATTTCCTTTTGACTGCGCAAGAACATTTGGTCGCAACTTCTGTATAAAGCTCGCATATTTCTGCTCGTTGTTTAACCTAAACATGCGTTCAATATATATAAACACACACAAAAATTGGTGCATCGTTAATGCCCCCGTGTTTCCTTCCATATAATGTATGACTTCATTGAAAATGAATGATTTTTTCTCATTTTTAAAAAACTATTCGCATGTGCTGCTGGAAATATATATTTTCAGGATAATCAGCACGTAGTATATATTATTATATATGCTATGTACATATTTATATATATATATACATATTTCCATAATATTTATTATAATTCGAATTGGCATACATCGGATATGGAGGAATTGGCTGCTTTTCGGTGTAAAGCTCTTTTTATTGTATCAATTGTACAGGGTTTTTATAGATTATCTCAAAGATTTGCAGAAAACTTATGAAATCGAGAATAATTGAGTAATGGCTCAGTCAAGAGCAAGTGAAAGGTCTCGGCGAAGGACAGTATTATACTTTGTATGTAAATCATTTATAACAGTTTTTCTTACCTCGTCACATTTCAACAAAATACTTGATAATAAAATATAAAATATATCCTTCTGCGGTATTTGTGCAAAATTTTAGTAAATTATATGCATATAAGCAATAGATTATCTTATTTCATAAATAAAGTTTTTTTGAATCGAACATTCGAACATATAGTAATACTGCTCTCTTAAAAAACCTCTTTTTAATTATGTAAAAGAAATTTATGGGCATAATCATACAGGTACTTATATCGCGATTTGATGGACTGCAAATGTGAATTCTTTTCCTTGTACAGTATAATAATTGTTAAGCGCAATTACTCGTCATTTTTATTGATCGTTATTATATCTTCGCGCCATTATTTACAAATAAACTGTGCCCTATTATACAATAATAATTATTATATTGATGCATAAATTATCTCGAAATATTATATTATTATATATTATATTATTACCGTAATTATTAATAATAATTATTTTTACGTAGCTCAAACAAATTGAAATTCTTGTATATATCAGCAAAAATAGAATTGCATTATCAAAAGAGAAACAATATTTTTTATTTCATATCTACTCACCCTATAGGACGGAACCCAAATCCCAATTCAAATTAACCAAGAATCGACATTTTGTAATTTATGGACACAGCTGTTGTTCCTAAGTTCAGAAGATACAGTGAACAGTTTATGTCTTCTTAGATTAACCTTACTTTCTTTAGAATGCAATAAAATGAAATGAATTTTAAAAAAAATTAAAATTGAATTATCAATTGAATACAAATATGACTGAAATGTGTGGCCGAGAACGAGATGAATTCGGAAGGGTAAGTATTTTTACAGACTGTAATTGTATTTTGACAGAAAAAACTGTAAAAATTCCATGTAACAGAGCCCTTTAATTTTTAGCCTTCAAATACGGTTTTTACCCAGATTCTTCAGAATGATGAAAAAGAATTTTTCGACATCGTCACAAGCGGAAATGTGGCGGAAGCTAACAAATTCTTACAGGATCACAAAGATTTCAACATTAATGCTGTAAACTTTCAAGTAGGTTATACCAAATGCAAAAATAGTCTTAGAGATGAAACAAATGTCTTGTATGAGATAAGATTTGTTTTCCAAGGAGGATGAAATATTTTATCATAGGGACAAATATAAATTCAATAGGAAAAATTAATTCTTAACATAACAGTTACATTAATAAATGAATAGTTGAACTGCCGATCAACATGGACAAATTTTCAGCAAAATAAATTTAAATTTAACTAAATACTTTGTCTGAAAAAAGCACAAATTTCAAACAAAAAAGTTGGATTTTCGACAAAGAAAGTTGCTCTACCAAAATAAATGGACTTTGAACACAATTGTTAAACTTCCGAAAGAATGGCTGCATTTTTTATAAGATAGCTTAATTCTCACAAAGTTGAATGTACAATCAAGGAAATTAAATTCCTACCACAGAACGAATTTTGAACGAAATACATCAATTTTTTACAAAATAGGTCTTCAACTGAGGAACATAAATCTTTAGTCAGAAAAAGAATGGTTAGATCATCTTAAAAATCACATTAAAAAAAAAAATAAATAACCAATTTCTAGCCAGTTTATTCCAACGAGAAAACACGAGTTTTTGACAAAATAGTTCAATTCCCAACTCAATAGACGGATTTTCAATAAGACAGTTAAGTTTTAATCAAAGAAGATGAATTCTCAATCAAATTGTTCAATTCTCTACTAAAAGAGATTCAATTTAAACCAAAAATGGAATCATCGAATTTTCATATTTTTAAATTTATTTGTAATAGAAATAAAAATAATTAATAACTTCTTCGATTCGCCAGAACAACTCAAATTTTTCAAAAATGATTCGTATCCTCAATCAAGAATATAAATTGTCAACAAAATACATGATTTTTTTTTAAAACGAATTCTTGAACTTTCGACCGAAAATATCAATTTTCTATTGGAAAAAATTATTTTCTACCAAAAATTACAAATTTACGAAATGAGTTTATATAAATTAGTTCAATTTTCAACGATATAATTGATTTTTCTACAAAATAGTAAAATTTTAAACCAAAAAATATAAATTTCGACCAGAAAACATGATAGAGGACTTCTCAATAAAAAATGTGAAATATGTTGAGTAAGAACATTTAAAATATGCAAAACACAGAAAAAAGGTGAGTTTCTTAAAAATACGGAAAAAGGAGTCTCGAGAAGACTTTTCGAAGAGAGAGTGATATGAGGGAAAGAGTGTCAAATTTGAAATATGGAAATAATTTTGATACCCATTACGGAACAAGGCCATTGTTACAATTAATCATCAGAAAATACACAAAACTTCACCTAAGTATCTGCCCCCCCCCCCCTCATTGATAAATTGGATAATTCAACTTGAGTTATCAAATTTCTACCATCCTTTCAACAACAATAAAAACATTTTTACATTTGTGTACTTGATAACTTTCGAAAGAATGATCGGATTGGATTGCCCTTTGGCGCACATTTTAAGGCACCAAAAAGACAGGTCAAGTTCGTTAACCAGCTATTTTGGCTGAAAAATCAAAGAGGGGGAACATTTTGAACATTTTTAGAATGTGCGCGGGCACATTCTCATCGCGCGCTCTGCGCGCGGCTCGCTTCGCTCGCAAGTTTGTGCACGCCTGGGGCGCGCGACTTTCGGATCTCGTGCTTCGCGCTCGATGGTAATTTCATCCCGCGCTCCGCGCTCGATTATGAATTCACCTCGCGCTGCGCGCTCGGCTTTTGTACCTCCCTACAGTTTTATATAGAGCTTGTGAAACTCAAAAGCGAAATGTCGACTACTTTAA
>WSXT02192409.1:0-19624 GCA_011762715.2 Neuroterus valhalla
TTATGTGAACGTTCCCAGTCAACTTATCCGAAAGTCAACTTAGGTGAAGGTCAACTTAAGTGGAAGTTCACTGTATCTTCATATATTAGGAAAATATTATAGATTATACGCAATATGATACTTTTCGTTATGGGGTATTTTCACCAACTTGTAATATCCACCTCGTATAATCCATTTTCCTCAGTGAACTTAGCCTGTCTTTTTGTCCCGTGTTTAAATGTGACAACGGACATATATACCCTATAGTAAAACTTGTTTTTTCGGATTCAGGGGGTTTTAAAACGAGGATATTTGATTCATTCCGCGGAAGTCCAATTTAACATACAGCCGATGTCTTCTCATTCTTATGGGAATAAAAGAATTGTAGTACATATTTGGGTGCAAAACTTTTATATACTTATTTTATTAATACCTTGTGTCGTTTGTCTGGAAAATATTCTATTTTTCATATTCTATTCCATTGTTCACAGCGAGGTTCACAGTTGAAAGAAAATCTATGCATTCCATCCATCATGGAACTTATTCAAATAAATCATTCTGGTCTATCAAAATTTTTTTGTTCATTGCGTAATTTGTAGAAAACTTTGATTTTCTCCTATCCTAAAAGTTATCTCGTACGATTAAGATTTAAACCACATATCTCGTCGCAAAACAACCGCTGACACATTTGTAGCTCTTCATTCAGAAAAGAACTTCGGTCAACTTGTTTCCTTCTTAGCATGTGTTGATTGACACAATTCTGTTTGTTCATTCTTTTTTGCATCTTGCATAAATTTACCGCTCGCAAGTTTGAGCGTGCCTCGGGCGTGCGTCTATCAGATCTCACGCTTCGCGCTCGATGATAAACCCACCTTACGCTCCGCGCTCGGTTATGAATTTACCTCGCGCTACGCGCTCGGCCTATGTACTTCCCTACAGTCAGATGTAAAGCTTTTGAAACTTGAAAGCAAAATGTTGACTACTCTAATTTGATGATTGTGAACTCTCTTTTGTTAAAGCGACCAAATTTGAATTTTCGGTTTTTTAAGAAAATTCAAAAAGTTGTATTTACGAACTTGTATGGCTCCCAAGAAGAAACCTTTTTTTCTTCTGACTTTTTTTTATAATCTTGCGTTATTTGGATGAAAATTCACGTTTTCATTTAGATTTTCGAATTTTAAAAATGCTACAACTGTGACAATTTTGTTTCTAACAGAAAAAATCATTCGGATAAATTGTTCTACTTTTTATGTACTACAAGAAGCCATACTTACAATTTTTAAATCTTGGGAAAAAAGTCCAAAAAAACTCTCAAAGTGCTCCCCCCGCTTGTCTTTTTGGTCCCTTAGAATGGGTGCCAAAGCACAATCGAATATGATAATTCTTTCGAAAGTTATCGAGTATACAGACTACAGACTACAAACTACAGACTACAGACAGACAGACACCTTCGTAAAAATAATTTTTTCTTATTCTCATTATGATGAGAATGTAATACAATTTCTGATTCTCGATTATGCTTTGCGTGGTCAAAATTTGAATTTCCAGTTTTTTAAGGAAATTAGAAAAATTTTTATAATGAACTTGTCGGGAACTTCAAAAGCTATGCAGAGTTAGAGCAAATGCTTCAACTCTGAGAATCTTTTGAATGAAAAAAGTCGTTAGAATAAATTATTCAACTTCCGAGTACTACAATGAACCATTTATGGAATTTCAATTCTTGGAGGAAATAGTCTTTAAAATTTCCAAAATGTGTCAACCTTTTGAATCCTTTTACAAAGGAGCTGGCTTACGAACTAAACCTTCAATTTCCCACACTCTGAGAGTGTCCTAAAGGCCAATCAAAAAGATTAGTTTTTTCAGGAGTTATCGTGCGAACAGACAGACATTGATACATACATACATGCATACAGACAGGCAGCCAAAAGACAGACAGGCAGGTAGGCATACAAATAGACAAACAAACAGACAGGCAGATATACGGAAAGAGACGTACGAAAAAATCTTCTTTGTTTCATTTAGAGGGCCTCAAAACGTGGCAATTTGACAAAGCGGGGGGGGGGGGGGCAAATTTTGCCCAAATTTAATATATTCTCTACGCGCTCGGTATGCTTCTTACTCTGCGCTTTGCTTCATACGTGCTTGATTCGGTTTACAGTTTAATGCATACAAAAAGTTGCAAATATTGAAATACTGATTAAAATCTCTACTTCTATGAAGATCATTGAATTTTTCTTCCATTTTTGATGAAATTTTTGTTAAAAATTAGGTTAACTTAAGGCTCTACTGGCCTTAAGAAACTAATTCCCATAACAATACTTACCACTGATATTTACATCTCGCATATTTTGGCCAGCAAATTGAATTTTTCATTGTTTAAAAAGCGTTGTCACGATTTTAACAAAAAATATACGTCTTATTGAAGAATAATTCAGATGAAATTTAAAGACCTTTTCAAGATGGAAATTTTTCTATTCAATATCCCTTCTTGTCTCATATTGTTTGGCTGGAAAGTGGAATTTTTTAAGCTTTGCTTTTATTGGGAGGGTATGCATATACTCTGAGCGGAAAACGGGGACACTCCGTCCACGTCATGAAAAATGCGACTGAAAATGTCTATAGCATGGCACCAACCTAGCTATCTCTCCCTCTCTCTCTTTCTCCCTCCCTGCCGTTCTAGAGGCCGGTGTAATATATGAACAGTAGACTCTGCGACAGTTCATGCTGCGACTCTTTCCGTTCTCACATTTCTCCTCCTTTCGGCCGTCCCCACTCTTGATGGGGACACGGCGCACACTCGACGCGCCGCGTGTGTGTATTAAACACGAACTTACACGTTGCGCGCGAGTAAAGGCATTCATAATGAATAGTTCTGATAGTGATTCGTCTGAAAGTAACGCTAGCCAGCATGTACTAATTATAAATGCTGATGTTCACGCAGCTCAATCGCCTATTACTGTTTTCTCCCAATCGATGAATGAAATGAAAATCAAATTCATGTTTTTTTTTAACGCGGAAGAGCAAAGCTTCTGTCAGCGGTCCCGCGACCGCTCTACTTTTTGTTTTTGTAGGTGCGTTATCGCGATAAAAACGAAAACTATTCGTCATATCAAAAATAGTCGACATTAAATTTGTAGATTCTTTTGAGGGTCAACAATTTTTGTACCTTTCTTTTTCTTCTTATCTCGCATAGTTTTGCTCAAAAATGGAATTTTCCATTTTTGGTAATATTTTTCACGATTCAAACAAAAACTATGCATCTTATGAAAAAAGTTGTATCTATGCAGTCTTTAGATCTTTTCAAATTAAATAATTTTGGGTGTGAACATTTTTTTCACCTGCCATAGTTTGAGTGAAGACGTGCATTTTTGATTTTTCAAAAAGCGATTCCGATGGATAAAACCAGAACTATTGGTTAAAAATGGCTGATGGAGGAACTCATCCTTTCTTTTGCAGCCTGAAAAAATTGTGCAAAAGCACACTCCAATATGATCATTCTTCCAAAAGTTATCAAGTACACAGATTACAGACTACATACAGAAATACATCTTCGTAAAACCCATTTTTCCTGACTCAGAGGGTCTCAAAACGTTGAGATTTCATTAAATCGGCGAAAGTCAATTTCCACATTAAACCAATACAATCTAGACAACGTAAGTGTAGCGTACCTACTGCGCGAGAAGTTACTTATTTGATAAGTCGGAATATTTTTTATTCGGGTAGTGGAAAACTACTCATTGATGAGTGAGAACATATATTGATTAATTTAGGACACTGTTTATTTATTTTAAAAAGTCGTATTGTTTTAGAGCGCGTTAACTAGGGAAAGTTGATGTAGAAACCCAATTTCATCATATTTTTAACATTATGAGAACGAAAGGCAATATCCTGAAATTTGCGAATAGGCTGCGTCACCTCTACAAATATTACATATTTAGAAGTTACCGCTTCAAACAGGAAAAATTAGAATGATGTATTTACATACTCGATCTTTATCACCTTCTTTCATTTACGTTGAAAATGATTTCACAGAAACATAAAAAAATCAGGTAAAACCAAAATCTGAAAACTATGGAATTCCCACTGTTCGTAGCCCTAAGAATTGAATAATTTTCAATGTAAAGTCCTAAGCTTGTCCAATATAAAGGCAGAAGCGAGTTTTACATTGCGTATTTTCAATTGAATGCTAACAGAACTAAGAATTCCTAAACCAGAGGTGTCCAACGCGTGAGCAACGGTGTAAGTAACTGTCACTCGTCAATTCCCTCTCCTACCACCTTGAATGCGTCCATGCGGTGAGCACGATGTGTAAAGGGGAAACGAGAAGAGAATTCTTGAAGAAGCGCTCGGAGAAGAGGAAGAAAGGAGGAATGCGCCAGCCTTGCGCTGGACACCCCTATTATAAACTGAATGCATCCGAAAAAATTTTTATTCTGGAAAAGCATAAACAGACGTAACTTCCGAAAATTATAATGGTCAGAATCAAACCAATTTGAAATAACAAATAAATATTTTTAAATTGAATTTTCAAAGAAAATTTTGAACAATTTTCCTCAGTTGTTGAAACGAAAATATTTTTGGTCAGTGTCAGGTTGCTCCAAACATTCTTCAATTCTGCTTTTGAATATCACCTTTCGTGCCGAAAATTCTTTTTCAGCCTTATTCGAAAAAAAAATTATTTTTCGAGGAAATCTGACTAATATCGTATTAAAGGCCCTTATAAGGTCTGAATAAGACCCGCATAAGGACGCTTTCATTGATTGATAAGGCGTACCTTTGTTCGTGACGAAAAACTAAGTCCCAACACTACATGCCAGAAGTAAACGAAAATTCAACTTCAGGTACAAAGGTAACATTGTTATCAATTGTTTTAAAATACTTATAACATAAGTTTGTTTACCCTTTTGCTGGATGTTGAACTTATCCAAAATTAGTTCAAATTTTAAGTCACATTACTACACATATTTTGTGCTAGCCGATTCACATTCTATGCATGTGAGTATAATTTTTCATTGTTTGAAACTATAAGAAACACAATGTAATTAAAGTTCCCTAGTTCTTTCGCCTTATTCAACTTTTTCTGGAAAAATCAAAAGTTAAGTAATATTCATTAGTGTTGAGATTTAATTACTTTAGATGTCAAATGATCTCGACTTAACTATATGGACCTTGAAGTTTAGCTTAACCTAGTTATATATCGACCTTGCGCAGTTGCCGGGTAAATTGAAAAGTTCGTTTTTCGCTCGCTAGCTCAGCGAAACGGGATTGAAAGATTTTGTCGGCCACGTGTTCGAATAGATTGTCGAATAAACTATGACTTAATAATAGTTGAATCTGATATATCGGATAAGAAGCAATCTACTACGAAACTAAATGGAAGCGCTTTAATTATAAAAGTTAATTATCTAAATGTTGCAGCACTTATAAGATTATTCAAACACGTACTGCACTCAAGGTTATGTGTACCTGGAAGTACCAAAGTGTATGCGATTTGTATCCATGTTGCAGGTGCCTTTTCTTTTGTGTTTCGAATACACTTCTTTTTCTACAAAACCTGTGGATTATAAATTCAAAGACCTATGAATCCATAATAGAATTACAACAATAATTAGCATGTTCATCAATAGTTTCGACTGGATTTGAATAGGCGCGCACTTTTTGATACATGCGCAATTGAAAGCCGTAAGTATCACCACCGGACCGGACGCAGTCACCAATCCGCCATTCGCTCAAAGTTGTGATACCATGACATGACTGTATCGGTTATTATTTTTAATTCTTCGCATATTCCAGTCAGTCTGGAAAGGAAGTAAATGGAATGAGTGAAAATTAGTGCAGGGACAGATTCATATTTCAGTGTGAAGTGCACATGGAAGACTACAAGAGTGAATCCTGAAGTTGGAGCACGTTTTTTATTTGCTGGAGTGCGATTAGTCCTTCAAGCAATGATAATATCTTTGCTTCAAGTATTTCGGCAATTTTAGTTATATAGGTAAGCGAGTATATGTAAAATAAAATCGGTATACAGTTGTTTGCGTGGAATTTGCAGACAATAAAAAATGATCAATTTTCAGGTTAGGGACAATTTAATGCTCTTTCGACTACGCATGCGCAGCCTTTCTTACATGAGGCAGCCCTATCTGACTCCGCGACCTTTTGTACAGCAGTTGTTGTCGCCTACAAGTTCCACATTACGAGTGAACTCATCCGCTGACCACCAGACAGCGCCTCATTCGCCTTGTTCCAGAAAACCATTGAGTCTCATGTATCAAAACTCTTAAAATAATAAAATAACGGTTTATAATGAATTATTATGGCTTTTCGGGATAATAAGAAGATGCAGTGTGATTTCGTTTATCTTTTGATACGTTAAATATGGGTCGTTACAAAGGTAGGTCGTGTATAGTAAGTACCTTTTTGTAATTCGGGATTCAAATCCTGCAAAGAAAAGCTGACTCTTACCTCAGATGTAGAACGTCTTCTCGGATGGAAAAAATAATTCCTCGGCAGGATTAAACATGACAATGTGGTCGAGGTGTTTGTGGGATTCACTTTTCACCCGAACAAATTGTCGGGATATACGGAGTAAAGGATCCCGTTGGCAGGGTTATGGCGTCGATATGTATGTGTTTCAGAAGTTTCATACCTACTTTACATATTATTGAAGAATAATGTAAAAGTTTATTATCATGAGCAATTTTATAGAACTTCAACAAAAATTATTTATTAGATTGAAAGAATAAATTTTTAATTGCTTCAAAAAATGGGTGTTGGTCAAAATACAATGATTTTTAGAGAAAATTTGGCGATATGTGTGTTTGCAATTTGCGAAAAAAAAATTTTCTGCGAAGTTTTATTCGAATTTTGTGCTTTGTTTTTCAAAAACTCCAAATTTTTATTATATCCTCTATCAAATTCGAACTCATCGAAATATTCATCGCTTTCTTTTTGTTCTTGGAAGCGTTCATTGTCTTATTTTGAAATTCACTGAAAAATGTAAAAAAGGTTTAAAATAAATAATATAACGGTGGTTTCTCTAACAATATAAAAGGTCGTTAAAAAAACAATCAAATTAAAAAAAAATTTTTTTTTGATTTTTCATCCATGAGGAAGATATGTTGTGAGTTTTATGCGGGCTGAATAACTTCGGTTGCCAGGAGAGTTTCTTTCATAAAATCGAATTTTCCAATTTTTCTCACAAACAAAAGATACGAAAAAACTTCGACAGGAAACTTTGCACGTCTGAAAACGTTCTATGAAAATTAGTTCTTGCGATACTTCACATTGTTTGAGAGGAAAATTCAAAAATTGATTTTCAGGCAAAAAAGAATCCTCTTGGCCTCAAAAATGGTTTAGTTCGCATAAAGCTTATGGGATGCTTTTCTTCTATTAGCAAAAACTTTTCAAAAATATTAGGGAGAAGAAAAAGGTGGGACTTCCCAAAATATATTTCTTCATGGTCTCAAAATTTGATGAGAAAAAAGATTTTTTGGTAAAAGCTACCTTTTCATTATTCACAATATTTAAACAAAGTTTCTGCTAACATGAAAAAGGCATCATATTATCTTTATACGGGCTAAACCATTTTTGAGGCCAGGAGATTTATTTTTTTCCTGAAAATTCAATTTTTGGATTATTCTCGCAAACGATGAAAAATATCGCAAAAGATCAGGGGTTATTTTCATATAACTTTTTTAGACAAAAAAAGTTCTATCTCAAAATTTGTTTATATCTATCGTTGTTTGCAAGAAAAATTAGAAAATTTGATTATGTGAGAAAAATTCTCCCGGCGAAAAAAGTTATTTAGCCCACATCAAACTCATAGGATAAATTCCTCATGAATTTTATTAATTTTGAACCTTTTTGCATCACTGAGTGGATTTCCAAAAGAGACAATAAACGCTATCAAAAACAAAAAAAAAACGATACATATCTCAATAAGGTCAAAAGTTATTGAGGATTAAAGAAAAAAGTGGAATTTTTGGAAAACATAGCACAAAATTCAAATAGATATTCTTAACATTTTTTTTCTTTTTAAATTGGAAAGTACATATCGACCAATTTACTCTAATAGGCAACATATCTTGTCCCCGAAAGATTCTGCAACTTCAAGTGTAGAACCTTTATTATATTAATATAATAATATAATAAATATATAATATAATAATATAACAAATAAATAATATATAATAATAATATATAATACTATTATAATATATATATATATATTATAATTTGCTAATTTCAATATTCAAGTTTCAACAATATTGTTATTTTTACTTTGTCAATAGGGTTCCGTCTTTTCATTTATCATATCACATACAAATTTTTTATATGGTTCTCCTCTAATTTATATGATTTTTTTTCAACTATTCCAAGTTTGAAATACATTTATTAATTATACTCAGCAAACTTCAATATAAATACAATCTACCTAAGGCGTGTGACAGTAATTGCTACCAGCTAGGTCGCCCTGACTGACACCTCGCTTTGTCTGTTTCATGATAACCCCTCAGCTGTCCCTCTTTCAAATTATAGTGCATCTCCCCTCGCCGTTTTCCAATCCCATCAAATAATTTCTATGATATAATATCATTTTATCTACATGTATGTTGATTTTTAAGATACACTTTATAGAAGTCACTCTTTTGTCAAGTTTTCGGACCTTTTTACCTAATTTTGAAGCCATTTCAAAATGCATATTTGCATTCAAAAGATAATGGTAATTTTTTCGGTTTTTCTTTCGGGTCACTGGCTGCGTTCGGTAGTTTTGGTTTTCTGCAGTTTTCTACTTCTCTGACCAAATGTAAAGTAGAATGAGAGCGATTCTGTTTAAAAGGTGGCTCCAGACAGCAAGGGATTTTCGAGATTGAAAACTCCACATCACTCACAAGGGGACCTTCAGATCATCTTATTTTTGTTTTTGGCGATACTCTCCTCAGTGATGGACACCCACTAGATGATTTCTGAGAAAAATCAGGAAGGCGCAATTTTGGACCATTTTCGAGGGAAATGCATTTGAACAGTTGCGAGCGGATGGTCGTTGAGCTAGCGTACATGTATTTTCAAGCACGTCGTAGCTCACCTTGTAAGGTGTTTAACTGATAGTCGCAAGGTTGCGCGCTCGATTCTCGCTGCCTGCACTTTTTTTTGAATGCACAACTGCTTATTAATGAATTTCTCAATCATCTTTATTCAAATTAAAATTTTGAATGATTGTTTAATAATTTTTTAAATGAAAAGTCTGTTTTAACAATTTACTATCTCTCGTTTGGAGAGTAGTGTATTTTCTTTTAAATTATTATTTATTTAATTATTTGTAGTATTTGTATTTCTAATTTGAATTGGGAAATAAGTTTTTCAAACGAAAATTGCATGAAATCAAATTGTTTTATACAAAATACCAAAAATAAAACACAGGAATAATAGTCAATTATCTTCTAAAAATGTATTGCCTTACATCAACATTTACTTTGGATAATTATTATTATTTGAGAGAAAATACACAACTTCTCAAACGAGAGATAATAAATTTTCAAAACAGACTTTTCATCAAAAAATTATTAAACAATCATTGAAAATTATAATTTTATTAAATTTAGTAAAGAATGAATGAATAAACAGTTTTGCATAAAAAAAAAGTGCAGGCAGAGAGACTTGAGCATGCAACCTTGCGACTCTCAGTTAAACGTCTTACCTGGTGAGCTACCAGGTGCTTGTAAATACATTTACGCTAGCTCAACGACCATCCGCTTGCAACTCTTCAAATGCATTTTTCTCGAAAATGGTCCAAAATTGCGCCTTTCTGATTTTTTCTCAAAAAACCTCTAGTAGGTGTCTGTCACTGAGGAGAGTATTGACCAAAACAAAAATTAGGTGACCTGAAGGTCCCCTTGTCAGTTCGTCATTTCTAATTAAGAGGCTTATTGTATTGCATACGGTGGAATTGAGGAAAGTGTGTTTTTGTATAAAGGATGATTTTTGGCAATCCCCTTTCAAAGAGCTAGAGGGAGAAATATAGAGAATGGGATTCAGATATGTAGAAGCCCTAAAAAATGCACTTGGAAAAAGGCAAATATGAAGGAAAAAATGGAATAGAAATATAAAAAACTGCACAGAAGTATATTTTATTGCAAAAATATGCTGTGACTAGATAAATATAGCCTACGATTTCATATGATCTGACGATAGAATAATTTTATTGTATACTACGTAAATTTTGTGAGACGTTTCAACAGCTTCCATACAATAAATCTCTTTATATCCCTTGAAATTCTCATAACACTGTACAATATCTCCAAATTCATTCACAACCATTCATCACTCCTAAATTCCTGTTGAATTTCAGCAAATCTTAGGAAATTATTTGGAACCACTTTTAGTTCACGGGAATATCTTGCGATATCTCCCAATTTTCGGAATCCGTCAGAACCTTATGAAATTCTTATGAACTACTTCGAATACTTCCAAATTCTGTGGAACTATGAGAAATCCTTTAGAATAACATCACACATAGTCTCCCGAAGCAGCAAATTTGGTTAAAAAAAAAAAATATTTCGTTGCATTTTCAGAAAATTGATACCTATGTAGGAAGATACAAATTAGGTTCTAATTCCGTTTGTATCATTGATATATGGATGAAAATTTGGAGTTTTAGACCGATAAAACTTGGACAATTCAATGTAATTACCAGCACCTTGTAGAAAGTTGATCCTACGCTAGATCACAAATAGTTTTTATTCTATTTTCATACTTTTTGAATTGAATGAATGGTTCAGTGGATTGGGATACACTTGGTTCAAATTGAGCACCTGAAAATTTTTCAAAATCGGGTTATGGATGCCTAATGGAGTTTCTTTGATTTCATCGTCTTCCAAAATGGAAACTATTCCGCTATCCATGTTAATTTTTGCCCGTTTTCGAAGAACATATTTTGTTGTATATATTCCTCGGAGAAGTCGATTACACTCCAATATTGCAACAACGTCACCAGTGGGTGTTGTAAGAACATTTCGTTCTTCAGTTGGCATAGGCACAAGCTGATTATCTCTTACCCTTATTTGAATATCTTTATTAGGAGGAAAAGTGAAGCTTCGGATTTCGAATATACGGTGAAAATTCGTGTTTGGAACTAGCCGAATATTTTTCAGTTCCTCTGGTGTATATCCAAGTACGCGAGGGCGAGGATCACTGGCCAAGAGAGGAGGCTCGGCAGTAGGAGTCCTAGACCTGTCGCGAAGAGGAGTTTTTGCAGGACCGGACCTGGTCCTGACACGAGGGGAAAGCTTGTTAGGAGGAGGAGACCTGGCAGATACATGAGGTCTGCCAGGAACAAGAGATCTTCCAGGAGAAATATCTTCGTCAAAAGGAACATACCGATCTAGAGTTTGATGCCTATTGAGAACATTATATGACCTGCGACAGGGAACTCCAGGAATAGAATTACCATTAGGTAAGCACTCGAACCTCCCCGGAGAAACATCTTTGGCAAGAGGAACATACCCATCTAGAGCATGACGCCTATCGGGATCATTATATGATCCACGACGAGGAGCTTCAGGAATAGGATAACCATTAGGTAAGCACTCGAACCTCGCAGGAGAAACATCTTCGGCAAGAGGAAAATACTCATCGAGAGTATGATGTCTGTTGAGATCATCAGACGACCTGCGACGAGGAACTCCAGGAATAGGATTACCATCAGGTAAGCACTCGAACTGTGAAGACAATTCTGCAACAGAAACAGAAATAAATATAATATGAACTGTGAATGAGATTGTAGTTCTCAACGTATACTTGAAAAAAGAGACACGACAGCCAGTTTAGCTCTTTCTCTCACAGCAGAAGAGCTACCATTCTATCCTGCTTAAATACTACGATTGCAAGAAACCTTATGCTATTCTGTTATGGGTTCCTTGCGACGCAGGCTTCAGCCTAGAATATTATGCGACTGTCTATCTGACACTTGCTAATATTTTTCTCTTATTGCTCCCAGTAGAGAGAAAATTGAGCGAACGAGCGTGCAGGGAGCAAGCACATAAGGAGCACCAAAAAGCTCTTGAGGAAGGAGAAAAAAAGGGAGTCAGGGAACTATCAGATGGCGAACCCTGATTCAAATAGTCTCGCAAACCTTTTTTTTCCAGGCGCATGCCGCATTTTTAATGATACATATTTTTTTAAATTATTTACCAATGGAATTGAAGATAGCTGCTGAATATAAGATAAGGGTATAAATAATCCTCATTGTTTTCATTGTGCAAAAACTGGTTCTTGTGATCAGAGGAGGTGAATTTTACAAGCAGTGTAACTAGAGAATAATCTGGTTCTTCAATAGAATAAATAATGTATACTACAGTTGCCATCACAATTATTTCAAGCGTTAACCTTGTCCTTCTAAGATACATATTGACATCTCATAAGTACTTCTCAAGATGAAATATTTGTTTACTTTTTCCGTAAAAAATGATGTAACAATTTTTATAATCTTGATCGTTTTATAGAACACCAATTTCAACTATATTTACTCTACTGAAATATAACTTGGCTGTGCTTACTTTGACGTGGCATTTAGCCACGAACAGGAGTAAGCAATAAAATAAAATTGAATAATCATCGGAAAATTTGGTGGAATATAAGAGATTCTGAAATTCAGAAAACTTCACTTTATTCCCGATTCAACTGGAAATTAACTTGACAGCTGTCTGCGAACAGCTAGGATCAACTGACTTGATCAATTTATGTCCATAGATGATCACTCGATTCGGGTTGACCCTCTACGATATAATCTACCGTAAATCTGATACCGTGCTCTTATTGAAGAGTGGATGTTTTATGACTTGCCTCTTTATTTACTTAGCATTTATATACCAAAAAATAACTTGATGTGAAGGTTAGGTTTCTTCGCATCAAAGGACAAGTCGGAGTCGTCTGACTGAGAAGCCAAAGTGCTTCAAACTTTATTTACATACAACTCAGGTGGTAGTTCAGGTGGATGGAACTCATTCATCACACTCATAATTGTACTCATTTTCATTTGCTTTACTGGACACCATCCGAGTGCTTGAATAAGCTTAGTGTCTATATATTTTGAAATTTCTTCTGAGATCGAAATGGAATCTACTCGCGAACTTGATTGGACTAGACTAGCAAAAAGCTGACCTGACTAGAATTTCCAAAATTCCTGCGCACATCCATAGAGGTGTGCGAATTGATTTTGGGATTGTGAGAGTGAAAAATGGCAATCTAATAGGGTGATTCCTTCGAAATGTAAAAATGTTTACAGACGACCAAAATGGTCAGACAGCAAACTATAATTTCAATACCTTCCTCATGAGATAAGAATGTGAAAATATTCTTGGAGAATTATTCATATATACGTATATATACCCAAAAAACTGTTCCATATTATAAGTATAATAATACAATAACGCGTAACAGAATTTTTATGTGGGGAAGATCACTCGGCACGACCCTGCAGGAAAAAGTCGTTCCCGAGATGGTACGGAATCGGTCGAGGGGTCCCGAGGCCTCAACTGTCGGACCGCGGTAGACCGCCTCAGTCATGTCCCGTCTGCCCAATCGTAACCCGAAACAGTGTTCGTGCTTCGCATCCCCTTTTTTTTCTCGTCGCCGAGGCCACCTCATTCCTAACCTGGGTCACCGCTTCCTGGAGGATGCTAAAGAAACCACCACTTCGGCCTTTTTCAAGGCCAACCAACCAACTTCATGACCCGTGGGCTTACTCTTCTATGTAAGTGGCAATAAACAGCCTTTTATCTTAACAGGTTCTTTTGATTGTGTTTACCCCTTTTTCTCAGCGTCCAGATCCTCTTTCCTCCCCTCGATACGATGTTTCCAATTTCTTGCAAAGATGTTGCTGAATGAACAAAAATAGGTATATGTTAAAGCTTGGAGTGTCCATCAACCGCAGCCGAAATCAAGGTGGGAGGAATGGATGCATATTTAACGTTCCTCCATATCATGTTTCCTTCACGCCTCAATTTCTATTCTCATGGATCTTTATTTATCATAAATGGTTTGCAAGTTCCTGGTTATTCAACAAGCAATGTCGTTGATGTGAACTTCCCCACCTTTTTTCCTTACGCAGAGCGATGTCAGATCGATTAGCTTGTTCACAATAATAATAATAATAATATTGTTGAAATAAAGGCTTTCATTCTTTTACAGTCTCGGGTTCAGGGTTGTTTGTTGATGCATAATGCCCGCCACATCATTAGGTCTGTGTGCGTAGTTTCTCCGAGTCATTGCGTATCAAGCATAGATATGTGCTTGATGGATTCATTGAAATCTTTACGCAATCGGCACCTGCCAGACACGGTTTGATCTAAGACGTTTTGGTGTAACTTGTGCTTGCAACACTCGCTGATGCTGCAACCCTGTTCTGAGTTGCTTCTACGAATCTCTCCGCTTTCAGGAACAAGAAGCCCTATTCCACTCAAATATTATATGCCGATCTGTACACTCCATGTTGCTCTAGAGATTTGGGGTGCTAGCCTGTATAACCATTAATTTCCATTGCATTTCCTCTGAACGAGTTTGAGAGCGTGTAATCGAGATCCATTATAGGAATTAACCTCCAGAGCACAACATCTCGTTTGCTATCAAAATCGTATTGCAACTGTATTACGTGTTATTCACTTAGTTGCTTCACAGCAACAACGCCTGTACCCCTTTATGCTTGTGATGCTCACTCATTTCAACGGATGGTCGATTCCATGCTTGTGAAGTTGGTGTTCTTCTAACTGATGAGCCCAAAAGAGTACCCAAGGACAAGGATTGCATTGATGTTGATAGCCCTGACATGTTAACCAAATTAGACGAACTCTTCAGAGTCAATTTGAGTCTTGTAGTAAAGGCAGTCTCTCGGGGCTTCTTGACTATCATATTCTGAATACGCTCAGACTTGAAAATACCTAGACATTCATCAGACTTGAATCCCTAAATTCTTCTGTGACTGAATAAAGTGTTCTGCATTTATTTACTTGATGTCAAAGTTGAAGTGATTGGGAAACTGCTCTCTGGCATGGATCACTTGCGGCAGTTTTTGGTTTGAAACAGCATATATTTCTGCTGAAAGAAGCTTTTAGATTCCATGCAAACAATAGATGAACTAGGACTTTACCCGTCATCTTTCTGGATCTCAAAACAGCTTGGTGAGAAGATTGGACTTCAATCATGGCAGAATTGCTTTATCAAAAGGGTCTACGAATTCAGGGGAAATTCCTGACATCGGAGCCAAAGCCACAACACCGAAGTGAAACTTCTTAGTTCCCGCAGTGATGGAAGAAGTTCTTCCAATACCAATGTTCTTTTATTTACATGTGCTAGCCTTCAATTTTAGTGTGTCTGCGTATGCTAGGGAGGAAAAAGTGGCGGCAAAAGTCACATGACATAATTTAAAAAAAATTGGATAATTATTCCTATAACTATGAAAAGTAGATCATTTTTATTTCCTCCTGTACAACTGTGTATTCTAATTGAATTCGTAACGAAGACTGATGTACTAAAAAGAAGTAATCTCCTTTTCTTGTTACAAGGTTGAATTCCCAGTTGGAGCGTTTAACTGATAGCAAGTTATTCCTGATGTTCCTTGGAGCCCACTTTCTCCTTATAGACAACATTTTCCCGAGGGGTCTTCTCCTCCTGCCATGCCTTGTTTTTGAGGCACCCACGTGTTCTGCAAGGTGTCCTCCTTCTGGCAGATCTATTGGCTCCTCCGAGAAAGCTTTCTCCTCCTGCTGGTTTGTGATGTGGACTTGAAGAACTGAGATTCATTCGGTTCATTTCCCTTAGGATTCTGCTGAGGATATCCAAACTCCGAAGTTGCACTTTTCCTGCCGATCAACAAATGGAACAAAGATTAAGAAGGATAATCATATGAGCCAATGCCAACCCAAGAATAAACTGTTATCAACATCTGATGGTTACGTCTTCGCAATGTAGTAGCGTGAAAGTGTATTTATTTAAATGGATACATTCCACAGATATGCCGAAATAAGGGCGAAAATAAACATAGAATAAAAACAGCCGATTTTTGTGAATTTTTTTTTTGTAAGAAGCGATGATCGTTTGAAAATCGGACGAAAAGCAATTTATTAGTTATGTATTCAACTATACTGATGTAAATTTTTATTGAAAAATATCGGAAATTCACAAAGTTATCCAAATAAATGTAACGAAATGAAAAAAATGACGTCATCTGGTGGCAGCGATACAGCCATGAATTATTGTCTGGTATTAAAAAACCAAAAATATTAATCTGCATGAAAGTGGCTATCGTTGCACGTACTCGATTTTTAAAATTATGAAAATTACTATTTTTTGAGACATTTTGAAAATAAAAAAAAATTTGAAAGCACAAAAAAAAATTCAAATCGCCACCATTTTGTGAAAAAAATTATTCTGAAAAATGGCTACGTGTAACGATAGCGAATATCATGCAGATTAATGATATTTTTGGTTTTTTGATACCAGACAATAATTCATAGCTGTCTCGCTGCCACCAGACGACGTCATTTTTTTTCATGTCGTCACAATCATTTGGATTACTTTGTGAATTCCCAATATTTTTCAATAAAAATTTACGTCAACATAGTTAAGTACATACCTAATGAATTGCTTCTTGTCCGATCCTCAAAGGATCATCCCTTCTCACAAAAAAAAAAAAATTCACGAAAATCGGCTATTTTTAGATCCGTCACAGTGGCGTTCCCCCTTGAGTCACATTTATTATTTTTCCACGCGAAATGTAATTATCTAATCCTGAATTTTGAATATGACATATGGGGTACCAACGGGTTCTACAATCGCTGATGCAGTTTCAGGCCTGGTTACGAAGACCTTCGAGGATGATTTTCTCGCTGACCTCCCTTATAATGTTACATTCTTCTGCTGCTAAGTAGATGATATAATTTTCTGTATTCAAGTAGACATAACCGAAGATCTGCAAGAAAGGTTCAACAAATGCACCACTAGTTTGAACTTCACGTTAGAAAGGCAGGTTACGGAAACCGAACCTGGTCTGGGAGACATATGAATTTTCAATATTATGCTCCACTTAAATACAAAACAAGTGTTATTACCGACCCTATAGACAGAGCAATCTTGCTCGCCAAAGAGAAGTACTGAATTTATGATCCAACTTGAATAATACTATTATTCTACAATTGCCTTGCCATAGGTGGAAGTGTTTGATCATTTAAAAATATAAGAAACAAACTCTCAAACATAAAATAATAAAATACGAACGTATTCCTGACTGAAAATTTTCAAAACAATGACATCAACACCGACGATACGTAATATGGTCGTTTTTTTAAAACTGAACTGCGATTGTAAATGGTAATTATTGAATCCCTGTGTTCCACTTTGTGTTGGCAAGATACTTTTTAAATATTTCATTTTGTTAATTCATAGAATCTTTTCTTTACATGATCATGTTATGATAATTGATATTTATACAATACTCAATAATTCATTGTAACACCTGAAGTGGCCCTGAGTTGATGACTGAAACGTCGTAGGAGGAAAATAGAACCTGACCAGCATACCAAAAACAAATGAAATATTTTATTATTGATTGAATATTGTTGAGAACCTTCTACGAGCGCCTACAGAACTTCTCACAATAGCCGTCAGAGCCTCCCAGAAATGCCTTTAGAACGTTCTCCAAAGTCGTCCAGAGCCGCCTATAATAGTCTCCAGAGACCCCGAAGCTTTCTACGAGCGACAACAGAGCCTTTCACCAGATGCCTCTGGATTCTCCCACTAGAGCCTATAAAGCCTCCTCCAAGAGCCTCTAGATCCTTTTATGAGGGCGTTTATATTCTCTCCCGATGATTCCAGAGCCATCCATGAGAGACTTGTGGGCCTCTGACAAGAGCATCTTGAGCCTTCCACGGAGGACTTCAGAACTTCCTACGAGAGCCTCTGAAAACCTTTTATGGGTACGTTCCCAGAGGCCCTAGAGTCTTTCTTGAGGACCTTTAGAGCTTCTGAGAAAAGCGTGCAGAGCCTCCAAAGAAGGTCTCTAGAGCCATTTACATTAGTTTCCAGATCCCATAATGAGAACCTGCAGAGCCTCTCACTAGGGCCCTCTAAGACACCTGTAAAAGCCTTCAAGGCATTACACGAGGGTCCTCAAAAGCCAAAGGTCTTCACAGTCTCCTCTGCGCAACCTACCAAGGGGTTCCATCAAAGCCTATATACCGCATGAATATCTGCAATCTAACGTAAGGTACATAAAGTAGAAAAATTTACTTGAGACAGGGGGTCTTCCTCGTATTAGTGACGTCACAAGTGTGGCTCAAATCACTGTGTGGCGATCTGTGACCAAACAATTGCGAGGAAAGGGAGCTGAAAAAATGTACGAAAGACCGTGACGTAGCTTTTGAACAGCCCTCTATGTGACTAGCTACCAACGAAAATTGCTGAAAATGAGACTCGCTAAAAATGTCACTTACTGCAAATGTGACCTGCTCTATTCCTGCTTGAGATTATTGGTGCACGAATTATGCAATGCCTTGGAAATAATTACTAATGTTTTTTTGAATGAATATTCTGACTTTATTCTGATGGCATCCATCTCAGAGGATGACAATGCATATTTTTGATTTGTTACATAAAAACATCGAAAACTTTGCAATTATTTGCGAGTTGAAGTGAAAAGGTGGAATTTTTCAATCAGAAAGGAACCAGTTCCTCATGAATTGCTTATGAACTAAGAAAACTATCAATTTTTGTGTATGAAAATATGCGGGAAGAATAAAATTCGAAAGTTCATTTTCAAGTGCTCAGAGGCATCCCCGATTCAGCGAAAGAATTCTGTTGCATTCGGTGTCTCAATTTCTGCCCACGAGGTCATCTTCATAGACACCTCACTTTGTCCGTTTCTTGATGATAACCCTTTAGAGGCCCTCTTCTAAATCACGGTACAACTCCCGTAACTTGCTCCTCGCCTGCTTATTTACGTGAAGATAAGTTGGTGATTAGATAGCTACTAACTTCACTGCATGAAATAATGCTTGATTCATATTACCGGTGGGATAAGTGAAGAAGAAATCAAGAAATCATTGAAACACGGCTGCCAGAGAGATTAAAAGACAAAAGCAGTATCATGCATAGTAAAAACATAGTAGAAACGAAACACTCGTTTCAGGATACCATTTACCTTAAACGGAAATTACCCTTGGTAGTGTAAATATTACCAAGTTAAGCAGGGTGTGATTTGCCGACCACTTGGGGTACGGAGTTTTATTTTGACAATTTTTTCGATCATACGCCATAGTCTTTAGATCTTGCAAGGTGCGTTATTTGAACCTTATTATATTAGGCTACAACTATATGCTTGCAAGTAGCCTGCATGCATGCATGCATGCATGCATGCAAAGCAGATGATCTTCTCACGTTATATATATTACCACCACTGATCTGTATTATACACTGGATAGGATACAGCCATGCATTCTCAGGTTAAACTCGGAATTCCCCGATGTCTAATAACGCACGCTATCCCAAATCGGCATGTATAATACAGATCAGTCTCGTTTTTCCCTCGTGAAAATAAGAGATCAAGATCTTGAGTAAGAACTTATACAAGAAATTGCGCAAGAAATATCAAGAGAAC
>WSXT02192420.1:8823-19622 GCA_011762715.2 Neuroterus valhalla
ACAAAAAACGCGACCTGCCTGGCACCAACGCATCCCCCCCCCCCCCCCCTCTCTCTCTCTCTCTCTCTCTCTCTCTCTCTCTCTCTCTCTTTCTTTAGTTCTGATAGTGATTCACCTGAAAGTTCATGTCCATATATACCACTTGAAACTGAAAAACTTTAATAATTTAACTTCTTTCAAATTCGAATCTCAAATTGCGATCAACTTTATACTTCCTGCTACAATATTTCTTTTACTTTTAATATTTCTTTTCTTTGCTTTTAATTCTTCATAGAGTGAGTGGATAGCTCTTTCTTCCAATCGATGAATGAAATAACAATCAAATTTATAATTTTCTTTCAACGTGAAAGAGAAAAGCTTCTGTCGACGGTCCCGCGACCGCTCTACTTCTTTTTGGTATTACTTTAGCCGAAAATTACGAGAAGATTGATTAGCTTTAAAAGTTTTTTTTCTATACCTACTACGAATTTGAAATCTGAAAAAACTATCGATAGAGAGGAATTTCCAGTGGCTCTTAACCATAGTCATAAATGCGATGTATCAAGAAAAAGAAATAGGAGGGGAATAAGTGAGAGTTGGCTGCCTCTATAAGAGAGAGCCGCTGACGTGCTGTAAGATTGATTGGAGTCACGGGATGGAAAATTAACGTTCTAGCTTGGGTAGTCCAAGCGGGTAGGGGGTGAAAAACGAAGGAAGGTGTGTGACAGCTGCTGCATACTAATTCTACTCTTTTCCTCTTCTCTCGAAGTTGGCCACCCTTAACCTCCCTTGGAAAGCTTTGCACCATCTCTGTCCATCGATATCGGCCTCACAGTTCGACGCCTTTGTGTCCCAACCGGAACTGGACGTGTCTGACTATCCAGTCCTGCCAGGTTTAACCCAATTCAAATCACGTTCATCTCTTTCCAGTCCTTACTGTATATTTCCATTAGTTAAGTTTGTTTGAGGTCCTCCTAGCTCCCATTGCTTTTCTATGTTTATTTTCCTCATTTCCGGATTTTCCTAACTAATTCTTAATTTTAGTACGCGTAATCTTCTCCTCATATCTTAAAACTATCCTCACAAATATTGTAAAAACTTGAGGCGGATATAATATTGACCTGTACTACTTAACACGTATTTGGGCTTTGCTAAACGGCCTTCTGCTGCTTTAGACCTCCAACGATCGACTTAGGACTCTTTTTTGTTACTGGACATCCCTGTTCTCATGCCAAACCTCCTTTTTATATCCATTTGATTTAAACTTCATTCGGAATCTATGATGGTTCTTCAGCTTACCTTCAAAAGTAAGTCGAACCACGGTAAATTGAAATAGAATCAGATTTATATTGAGATACTAAACATTGAAGGATGTGGATCTCTTCCTACCAGGTTCCTCTTTCTCGACTGAACAAGCAGTTTATTTCAGTACAGATAATCTGGCAACGATGTTTAAATGAAAGAAAATCGTTGTGAGTATTGATTCTTAATGGGATTTGGCTCTAATTAAGTATATATGATTTTTTGGTAGTTAGAAAAGTTTTACCAAATATTCCTTCAGAATCGGAAAAATTTCGAAAATATGAGACTTTCAGTTTCTGAACAACCTTTTATGCAGGCGGCATAAGCCTGCAAGAAGAGTTCCATAGCCCATTTGAACGTATATTTCAGTTTTTAAAAATTTGTAGTTCTTATTTCAATTGAGAGCAGGTTTTTCGGAAGCGAGGTTCAATTTCACACTTTTAAAATGTATACCCTTTTGCAGTGCCAAATCTTCAGAATACGAAATTCATCACAAATGCCTTCTCAAAGTGCCGGTTGCTGGTACTTATCCATTTTTTGGATTCTGAACTTTGTCGCTTATGCTCTTCTTGAATACCGAGATTTGAAGGTTTATATCAGCAGGCCAATCCGTCTTCATTGTGCACAATTTGGAAAATTTTGAAAACAAAAAAGATGTATCTTAAGTCTCAAATTACCGATGTAATTTTTTTCAAAAAGAAGTACTAAACAGTAAACGATGTTCAACTAAAATAAGAATATTCTAATTCGTCGATTTCTCCAATTTTTCTATTGTATCTGACCTTAATTGGTTTAAACTTCTTGACTGCTGCTCTGGCTGCAATGAACAATTTTCGCACATATTCAAGTTTTCAAAGCTTTCAAAATAAAATTAAAACTTGTCTATTTTATACGTGTTTGGATTTTGAAACAAACATTTGAGACCACTGAATTTTGATCCTATATTTCTTCAAAATGTGAAACGTTCGTTTATTGAATTTTCAGTCTTTGAACCTAATAATTCCGAATTTACTCATTTCTGGCCTTTGGAAGATGATATAATCTGACTACAAGAGCTGTTTCATCAGATTGTTCAGTTTTATTGACCTCACGTCTTGAATAGTAAAGAGTGAAATTAGAAAATGTTTCCGAATAAAATGTTCCAAAACTGGGATATTTTAACCTCAATATCTTCTATCCTACGAATTTGAGCACTCTAATTGAAACATTGTTCAATGTTTGCATTAGTTCTCAAATTGTGGAGTCGTAATTCAGTAGTTGAATTTGAAGGATTTCCAGCAATTAGGATTTAAATCTATAAGGCTGCATCTCATGCAAAACAATTGGGAATTTATTCTGTTCATTCAGATCAGACACTTTTTGTTAGTAATTTTAGTGTAGAACTAAATTAGTTGTTGTGAGTTTCAAATCCTCTACAACTTCGAGTTGAGGGAACTCTTAAATACTGAAATGAAAAACATTCTGGGGCAGCCATTGTTGAAGGATTGAATTCTAGTTGTTAGATCGAGTTGGTCACTTTGCATGAAAGGTGTATCAAAGGTTAAGCATTCTTTCTTATACATAAGAATAAATATGATGTAATACGTATATTTCAAGATTGACGAAGATATTATTTGCACCTTTTCATCAATTTCTGAATTAGTAGTGTCATTTTGGAGTTTAGGTTGTTAGTGTAGCGAGTTCTAAATTCAAATTCGAAAGGCAGCGAGTTAGTAGAGATAGGATGAATGATTTCAGCAATGAGATTAGATTATAATGAGACTTGTGCTGACGCGAGTTGATCCGACTTATCGACAATTATCTCCAAACATATAAATTCCATTTGAAATCCTGGATGAAACCGCTGGTACACAGAGGAATGAGGTTTGTACAGATGATGGAATTTGTTTGCCTGATAACTTGCCAAATCTAATTTCTAAACCAAGGGGTGCTGATCTATTAGATGATACGTGGACGTTTCGTCCAGGAATGAATGTGTCATCAAATTATTGATGAAAAACGAAAAAGCAGTTGAAACATTAGAAGCTATTGTATTTCCTTGATCTTCTTCAACAAATAATTATTTATTCTTTAATGTTCGACTTAGTAATAAGATACAAAAATAATAAATATTTGATTATTTCATTATCACTATATGAAACATTTCTCGGCATGTATTTGAATGTGGTTTCTATACTGTAATTGATTATCTACTTGTATTCCTGAACGAAGTGATTTTATCCTGCGTAATCAAATCTCCTTTTTTAAGTCAATTTTTCCAACTTTTTTGATGAGATCGTAATTAAATTTTTGAATATAGGTGCTCTGATTGGGGTACATGAAGCAGAACGGAATAGACTAAAGGATTTTAGAACGCAAAAAAGTAATCAGTCCTGAAAAAAATTTAATTTGCATCTACTCCTTTTTGCAACAAAAATAATCATAATAACATGAAGGAATGCATATGCTGTACTCTTCATTATGAAAAATTACAATCATTTTTAATGAAGAATGATGAACTTCAGTGAGCTCTATTTAAAAAAGTAACAGGCGTTACTCAATTTTTTGAATACGCTTTGTGAATCAAATTTGAAGTTTTTTAAATTTGGTTCCTGACCATGACATTTTTTCACTAGAGATAGCATTCGTTAGGATTCTGTAGGATATCCTTCCTATATCACTTCTCCCTTATGCAAGCGAAGACCCTGAAATTTTTTACTCGTCCCATAAACTGACCACCGTAGAGCGAACAAAAATACTTCGGTCCGTGAGGAAAATCTGCTTCCAAGTTGAATTTCAAATTGTGAGCAAACAATCTTCTGGAGGGACAAGGGGCAGGAAAGGTGAATTATGGGTTGAAGATGTTCCTATGCTCGAAGCTTCTCTTTTGGTCTTTCAGTCACATTTTCTTCTGGGATGGCACACACCACTGCCGACTTTGCAAAAAACTGGCTACCTTGAGAAAAATGTGCTCTTCATTTGAATGTTTAATATAGAAAATTAGAAAAATGAGGAGATGGTGTTGTAGACCACCGTGCCGGATGCTCGTTTTTTAGCTTCCATGCTCGATGTTTTTTATGTTTGATTATTTCGGAGATTTATTTTCCCAAATGGGTCGGCAAGACTTGTATGGATAGCCATACCCATAGGTGCGAGGAAACAAAAAATTTGTTTAATTAATGTCATCCTCACAATATTTCTAACAGTATTGATTGTCTCTCATTCTTGTATTTGCAGATTTTTTTACCTGACTCTAATCTTATGTAACTACTTGGAAATTAACTCCTCCATTCAAAATTTTATTCCAAAACGTTTGATCCTATCTATTTTTCATCCAAATATAGATTTGAGGCCGTCAATCAATTGCGTAACACTGCAAGTGACAGACGGGGTGTAAAGAGTCTGTAAGAGTAGTGTTAAAAGAGAGAGAGAGAGAGGGGGGGGGATTTTTGCTTTGTTACACGCACAGTAGAAACGTAGGTATAAACTTTGTTGCAGGTAAAATTCCACCGGAGTTTGCTTTACCTTGGTAGTGCCGTTCAAAATATCTCTAGGTTGTTTGTTTTGTTTTTAATTTCTCTACTTAAGATCATGAATAAATTTTTTTTTTGTTGACAGTGAAGCATTCAGACTAGCAAGGGTAACTTCTGTTGCAAATTGATGCTACCTTAAAATAGGTGTTCGATTCACATTTTGTTTTTACTGTGTAGCGTTGCGAAGGCTCCGTAAATTTTTCACGATACTCAGAAATGTATTAAACTCCCTGAAGTTGAGAATTTATAAACAATTACAGGGAGACTAGATTGTATCAGTCTGCTCCTGCTTCCTGCTTTTTAGTCCTTATCGAAGTTCGATTGAAAGAGATACGCGAAGTGATATTTGTTTTATTTCTAATGCTGATAAAAATAAGGTTTAATATAATAAAAATGAGGTCGAAGATAAGAGATTTGTATAATGAGGCACTAAAACAGGTCTAAGTGTACTATAAATATCTGTCATATAATTTCTAGCATTCTAGCTGATTGGAAAATGGAATGAGAAAAATAAGTAAAAATAAATAAATACCAAAACTCTTGCGCATATAATGTTAATATCAATTTCAGTAAAAACGGCACTCTATAAAACATAAGTTTTTTCTTCTCAGTCCAAAGATCTTAAAATTAAGCGTTATGTAATTGATGGATTGACCTTCAATACTCTAGAAAATATATGCGCAGAAAATACATATTTACTGAATATGCCTGCGTCTCATTCTTGAAAGGCTTCAGTTCGAGTCCTAAATTTTCTTAATAGTTCCAAATTGAGGCTGCAATATGTCACTGTTGAGCTTCTGCCTAATTTTCAATTTTTTAAAACGTGAAAGTTCATAATCGTATCTTTTGGCTTCCAGAATCATGAGAAATTTCCAAAATCTCTGCTTCAAGTATCTTCTTATCTATAATGGAAGAAGGGAACATTGATTCGATTGAAAGGACCCTTTCTTGGCATGTATTTAGTAGATTTGCTGAGTTTTTGAATTTCAACGCCTTAATTCCAGTTTATCTTGAATGTCTGGACAGTTAATCCATTAAGGGGGTAAGTGCTCGTAACAAAGGGCCCGTTATCCAGTACATTCGATTGGAAATTCAAATCTGTGCTGCAGATTGGTCGATTTAGCATTGCCTCTCCAATCAGTCGCTCGGTTTCCCACGTCAGAGTCTCTTGTAACCGATTAGAGGTTCTCTATTCCGTTTTCCTTTCATCCCTTCAATTAACAAAGGTCAATCTAAAAAAGCTAAATCACACGAAGAATCAAAATTACAATCGAAAGGGGAAGATAAATTCACCCTTCCATTTCTTCCCCAAATGGTTAATTATTCAAAATGTATATACGAAAAAAAAACAGAATTCACTCCAGTAACTTTTAGTTCATAATCGATAGAATTATTATATTTTTGAACGAAGTGTCTCGTCGTCCCGAATTTCGGAACGACTATCTATTTCGTGCCTTCGGCAAGTCGTCCCTAAAATAATGTATTTATATTAATTTTACTCCTTTCTGGTCGGATCTTCTGATTGGTTGGCTGCTCCTCTCTTTCACTGGAATGCTGAGAAAATCCGCTGCTAGCTGAATCCTAGGAATTTTTTATTTCTGGGAATTCATAACTGCAGCTAGATATCCGAATGGAATTCTCGATGACTATCAATCTAATTGAAAACACAGTTATAAAATAAGAGTACCATAAAACATTTTGGTCTTAATTATTTACAAGCAATAAAATTAAAATCAGTTGACTGCAATAGTAGTTATAATATGGTATATAACACATTATGTCAAATGCTTAAATTCCTAATAGTTGAAGTAAAAATGTTGCTTTTTGAACAAAATAGATCAATTTCAACTAAACTGTTGAATTTTCTACAAAAAAAAATTATCCGATTAATTTAGTTTTCAACTGAGAATGACTGTTTCTCATAAGACAATGCATATTTGATAATCTAACCGAGAAAGGTATTTGTTAAGAAAAAAGTTGAACTGAACCAAAAATACAGAATTTTCCACAAAACACTTAAAGCCTCAACCAAAACAGAACAATTATTAACCAAGCAGTTACATTTCTAGGCCACAAAGACGGATTTTCTACGCAACTGTTAAATTTTCAACCAAAAAAGAAGAATTCTTGTCCAGAAAGTTGCATTCTCTACATTAAAGAAGAATTTTTGAACCAAAAATACGAATCCTCAACCAAGTAATAAGATTTTCCACCCAAATACTAAAATTTCGAACCCAAAAGGATCAATTTTTAACAGAACGGTGCAATTGACAATCAAAAAGGATGAATCTTTAATGGAATAGGATAATTTTCAACCTCTTTTCCCAAGTCTGATGGGGACGGAAAGTCACCGCTGTGACTGATCATAGAAATAATGTAGGTCACATACCTTTCCCTTTTTCCAATCATTCAAAAAGCTTAACCTTATAAATGCGGGGTGGTTCAGGAGCGGGTTTTTGAGAAAACTCAAAATGTTTTTGGATTCGATATATCTCGGAAATGATAGATTTTTGGTGAAATTTGTAACAACAAAAATTGTTGAGGAGAATGTTTTCTACAACTTTCCCCATGAAAATGAGATGCTGTAATGAAAATTGCAATTGATAGATGGCGCTTAAGTACCAAAAAAGCGTTCTCTCGCTGTTTGGCACAGAAAAACATTTTTTGTCGCAAAACTATTCATTAGAAAGTTATTTGTGTCTAAAAAACCTACAAAATATATACAAAAAATTTGTATTGTCTGACTTACCGTTCACGAGTTATAGCGTGAAAAATCTGTCACCGTAGATTTCCTATTGTTTCCGACGAGGGCAACGTTAGTGTTGGTACATAATAAATCATTACTTCGGACTAAGTAAATCATTTTTTTGTAAGTAGGACTTTCAAGTTATTCCTAATAATGATCAATATTTATCATGAATTATTTTCGTAAAGAAACTGTTGTTCTTTGTTGGCTTTAGGGTCAGATATAATTGGATACAAATTAAATTGTTTCAAACGTTTCGGCACACAATGGTGGCCCTCTTCAGTGGATTTTCATTAAATCTGTAATAAAGTATGTACATGAATTCTTACAAGGAAGCAAATTAACAATGAGAAATTATATTTTGATTGATATGACAGTTTAACAGTTTTACGTAGAATAGAATGGTATATATTCAAACAATCTATTTTTTATTTATCCGAATTTGTTGTGTAAATATTTTAAAACTTCTATTATTATAGTTTTTCATTAATAAAATCGAATTTGACACATGGAAGACTTTTTATTATTGTTCGAATTTCTTTGATTTATATTGAAAATAAAAACAGAGAGAGAGAGAGAGAGACAAAAATGAAAAATAAGTATTATCAATAATATAACTAATCTTATTAGATGTAGCAAAAAATCTTTGGCATGTTGAATCGAAAAAAAGTAGAGCGGTCGCAGGACCGCCGGCAAAAGCTTTGCTCTTTCGCCGTGGAAGAAAATCATACATTTGATTCTTATTTCATTCGTCGATTGGTAGACATTAACTTTCAGACGAATCACTATCAGAACTATTCATTAAAAATGCTTTTACTCGCGCGCAACGTGTAAGTCCGTGTTCAATACACACACGCGGTGCGTCGTGCGCGCGCCGTGTCCCCAGCAACAGTGGTCACGGGTAAAAGGAGGAGGAGTGTGAGAACGGGAAAAGTCGCAGCTTGAACTGTCGCAGACACTATTGTACATGTACTACACCGGCCTTCAGAACGCGAGGGAGGGAGAAAGGTAGAAAGGGAGAGGGGGGGGGGTAGCTGCGTTGATGCTATGCTATGGACATTTTCTGTCGCATTTTTCGTGACGCGGACGGGGTGTTCCCATTTTTCGCAGTTAGGTCGCCTCGATCGGAGTATATGTATACCCTCCCAAAAGAAGCAAAGCTTCAAAAATTTTTTCGGAGAGAGAACAAAATTATTCGTGAAGTTGTATGGTCACTGTTCAGTGGAAACTGAGAGAAATCTTCACGCTTTGAGTAGATTATAGAGACGTTCTGACAGAGTAGTGGTAGGAAACCTTTTTTTTTTTGACTTGTCGAAAGACAGACCATGTTGGAGACAGATGAAGGGGATGATTTTACAACAGGAATGGATGACAATAATCATTTTAAAAATGATAATAAAAATAAAATTGAAAATATGTATAAAATTCTTCAACATCTCTATCTCGCGGATATTAATATTGATTGTCTGAAATTCGATAGATTTTAATGTTTATTATTTTTCATTTGTGTATCTGTATCAGTTCTTTTGTTTACAGCAGAGGGGTTGCTTACAGTGTTTGCCATTCCTAAAAACATTCGTTTTTTGTAGTTGTCATTTTTTTCTAGAATTTTAGTTCTGCAAAAATCAAAACGAAGATCTTCGTGCCAAGAATGTTTAGTCATTGCCGTCCATTTTTTGGGTGGTTTGTGCACATCTTTAGTTTGTTCTTTGACGCGTATTTCAAGGGGTCATTTTGTTGTTCCTATATATACTGCTTCGCAGTCTATACATGGAGTGCTGTAATTTCTTTTCTAATTTTATTCTTGATGATCAATACGACTCCCCCAAAGATTATTATTATGAATTAATCTTCATTATAATCGATTTTTTCGAAAACTATGCTGACTTCAATATTGAACGTGATTTAAGAAGGTTTTCGAGAATTTATATAAAACGAGTTTCACAAATATGTGCTAGTAATTGTTATTGAGCGTGCCACATGGAAAATATGCTTTTTTGGCACTTTAGCGCCATCTATCGATTGCACTTTTCATCGTAGCATGTCGATTCAATGGAGAGAGTTGTAGAAAACATCCTCCTCAACATTTTTTGTTGTTACAAATTTTACCAAAAACCTACCATTCCCGAGAAATATCGAATCCAAAAACATTTTGAGTTTTCTCAAAAACCCGCCTCTGAACGATCCCGCATTTTTCAGGTTAAGCCTTTTGAATGCTCTTCTAGCGTTTTCCGCAAAAAAAAAGTTTTATGGTATTTTTTTCCAAAAACGGCCTTTTTTGTGACAGATTGACTGTACTAGAAGCCTTTTTGATTATATTTCTATTTTTCAACCCATGATTTTCATCATCTAACCTACATTTGGTTTTCCAAGCCATAAGTACTTTGATGAATACTTCGATCCAATTAACGTCTCAACGTACGAGCAGTTTCCGGGAAGTCGACCGGCAGGAGCCAATCATCAATCAGTGCTATGCAGTTAAATGGGTGGGACAACGGGTTTTAATATCTCTCAGGGCGAAATAAAAGTTGGCGCAATAAATCAAAAGTGAAAAGTCACTGCCTAACTCTCCTCTCTCTTTCTCTTTCCTGGAAGGTGCCACTCAGCCAAGAACAAAATGGCAACTCCGATTTTCCACTCTCTTCTGGAATGACCTCCCCCTCTCTTCCCCCTTTTATCTCTCTCGACTTCTCTGTTCCTCTCCAACTCGCTTTTCTTCCCTCCGAGTTGAACCTTTTCTCTCTAATGTCTCTCGCTTCCTTCGGCGACTTGCAAAAGTGATAAATGAATTTCCTATTAGCCTCTATTTATATCTATGGCCCGTAACGACCGCATTGCTCCTAGAATCGGATAATCCTTCCGTAATAACTCCGTTGAGTGGCCCGATTATCGGAGACGACCATATCGTATCGATTTGCGAATGCAGCCAATTTACACCTTCAACGATTCGCTGAGCACTTGACTATTTATCTAAAACTCAGAACTTTAATGATACATAATGAAGCCTTGTTGAGATCCTAATTTGCGAGTTATCCTACTACAAGTGATTCCATAGATAAAGTGATTCCAGTGAATGAGGCTGTTTCGAGATTTTAAATACATTTCTACATTCTCATCAGAGAAGGTATTAGATTTGTGTAAAATTTGCCCCCCCCCCCTCCCCGTTTTTGGCAAATGTCCACGTTTCGAGACCCGCTGAACCCAGAAAAATGGTTTCCACGAATGCGTCTGTTTGTCTGTCTGTATGTCTGTCTGTGGGC
>WSXT02192431.1:0-19614 GCA_011762715.2 Neuroterus valhalla
GATTAAAGAAACAACGGATTCCATTTTCTAAAAAAAAGACAACATTCAAAATTCTTAGTGAATTTTGTCCAGACAAATAAAAATTAGTGTCCAAAATGAAAGAATCGAAGAAAAATACATATGCAGGAACATGCATTGACAACTTTCTCGGATATTCTATAGGTTTCGATTAAGAATGAAAAAAAATCTGTCGAGCAGTTTGGGGGAAAAGTTAATTTGTCCACGGACACCTCATTTGACCCCACTGTGCCACTGTGCGTTGTAGGGCCATCTTCCGAGGAATGAGCAAACTAATATTTCGTTACCTCTGTCTAACCCCTCCCTCTTCCCTGTAACCAACCATAGTTTTCGGCTATACCCCTCCTTCTTCCCGAATCAGTAACGCAGTTCATGAACGACCACTGGATCACATCTGATATTTAACATAACTTTCACAATAAAATTTATCGTTCCTCTTCTGAAAAATTCCTCTATAAACTTGATCAAAGTAATGATACCGTATTAGGATTATTTTTATAGATTTCTACTGAGAATCGGGTTGTAAAATGGCAAATTTCAATAAAAATACGCTCCGTTTCATTCCGAGTTTTTTATTTCCCTTCTCGCTACTTGCTGCAATTATCGTAGCCTCGACAGCAGCGTTCCTGAAAGCGATGTGCTGAGAATGGAAGCAGGCGTTCTTCCTTCACTTGCGCGGCAAAAGTTCAAATTGCTTCGGTTTCAACCGACGAGTGCGAATCCTAGATAAGTGTGCCGCGACGAAATTTCGGGTGGTAAACTCGATTGTCCCGGATTGTGAGAGCGGTCTAGAAAGTGCGAAAGGAAAATGGCATCGTAAAAGTGGTGGGGGAAGGCAAGGCTGGTCTTCTGCCTTGAATACGTTCGAGACCACTTCTCCGGACGTTGACTATAAGCCGGAAGTACGAGAGGAGCGGAAGCAGCTCAAATAAAATAGAGAAGAAAGGAAAGACGAGGAGAGAGAATAAGAATGATAGGCGCTAGGGGAGGAAGGGTTAGTGCAGCTAAGAACTACAGTGTCGATAAGTACCCTTTGTTCTAGTTGCCTCACCGCGGTCCGTTATCTCTCCCCTGTATTTTTTTTCTTTTCTTCTCTTCTCTTTTAGTTTTATGTATAAAACTTTACTACCATAGGAAATCCTCTGCAAAAGGATTGATTCGAAAATGAGAATTGAACCCAAATTTTCATCTATTGAGGCTGTTGTTGTTAAACGTTTTATTACAAAAAGTGCTTCAAAGAAGGATTATTTCTGGACTATAATAGAAAGTTTGCTACTTTTAGTAATTCTTCCATTTTAAACCATAACACTCTGTGCCACTTAATCTCCCTTTTTAAGCTTGTAAATTAATATTCTGGTTCCTCTACCCGCTGAACCGTCTTATACCATCTGTTGTACTCTGTTTCAATAATCTTCTTATATTTTTCCTATCCCTGTCCTATTATCATATCCAATTCTATCTCCTGCTATTCTCCAATACCTTCCTTGATAACACATCCTTCCCTCATTTGCCGTATCTTACCTTCTCATCTTGAACCTTCTCCATTGCCCCTCTTCTCTCTTAACCAAATATCACCTAGGCATACTTCTGAAATTTTGCTTCCCTCTTCCCTCTTTAGCTTCCCGCCACATCAAACATCCAAATCCTCATTCGCAAGTCGTCCTTGAACCTTCTCTTTCCTATTCCTCAAACTTGGCCTATTATTTTAGTTGTACACTCTATCTCTTATCTCACCTGCAGTTCTTTGCTCGTAATTCACTCTATTCTTTGCATTCCTTGAGTATATAACCTTGTTCTTACTCGCGTTCTTTCTTTCCTTTTTTTATTCCACCAAACTTTCTAACCTGTCTCTGAGAACTCTGGCATAGATTTTATAACCCACCTGAATAAGCTCGATACCTCTATAGTCCTCCACATTTTACCCTCTCTCTTTATTAATTGCGGAATCCTAACATGCATTCTACATCTCCTCTTTTCCTCCTTCTTCCTTATATTTCAGAGCCTCATTATCTATATCATCCTCTCCTGTCACTTCATTTCTTCAAGGCCTTTCAATTGCCTTGTTCACTTCCCCCATGATTGAGTTGTTGCTGTCTTCCTCTTTTTCTATCTTCTCTCCCTTCCTTCTTCCTCTTTCTCTGATTATTGTCTCCCAACCCTTTGCTTCATCAACTGCTTTCACCCCCTCTTCCATACATCTTTTTTTTTTCTTCTGCCGTTTCTCTCTTTACGTTCCTTGAAAATTCCATCCCACCATCTTTTTCTTACCAATTCTTCATCTCGCGTTGATTTACTTCCTGTTTCAGCATCTCAATCAAACCTTTAAATGTTTCTATTATTCGTCTACCCCTTCCTATTCTATACCTTTTAGTTTCGAATTCTTCATTGCTTCTCTGAGTTCTTTCAATTTTTCTCTTTCCCAGCGCCTCATGTTCTTCTTTCTCTTTTTCCCTTCCCTCCTCTTACCTCCGGAATGTTAATTACCTCTCTCTTTCAATTTTCCTATTACTGGGGAGTGCTCGGAGCCAACCTCATCGTCCACTTCCATTCTCATCATTAGGTTTCTTACTCTTCCTTCTGCCAGAATGTAGTCTAATACGGTCTCTCCTTCCCCTTTGAATGTTATTTTATCATCCTAGACCTCCTTTATATTTCCATTACAAATGGACCATCCTGATTCTCCTATGAGTTTCAGGTGTATCCTGCCCTCTCGATCTGTTTCTCCATGTTTTTATTTCCTCATGTACGCTTCCTCCTCTTCATTCCATACCTCTCCTACCTTACGTCCAGTCCATGAATTTGGATCAACACCCGGACAATACTTGCTCCTTTCCTTTTTCTTCTTTCCACCTCCTTATAATTTTCCATTCCTCCTGCTCCCCTGAACATATCCTCTTGGAAACTTTTTTCTACCTTGGTCCAGTCTTCTTTCTCCTTACATGTCTCACTCATCATAACTACGTCACACTCTCTCAATTCCTCTCGAAAACCTTTCTCCTTGTTGTTCAATTCCGAAACATTCCAGAATGCAACTTTCCCTCGTCTCTCTTCTCTTGTTCTCTTCGCTATGTTTGTTTGCCACCCGCAAACCCCGCCGAATTCGCTTGACTTCCAATTCTTCGTCCTCTGTTCTTTTCCATCCCTCCCTATTATTACTCTAATCCCCTTTCTTCTTCCTTCTCGAGCCTTCCTTATCTACCATTTCCTTCTTCTTACCTGCTAGGTCATACCTTCTTCTACATTCTCAGTTCCTAGTGTCAACAAAAACATTCTTCTCTTTTCTTCTTGTATTCCCCTCATTTAATTTACCCCTCCCAACCTTACTTTTTCTCTAATGGTAATAATCACCTTCCTTTCCGTTTCCTCTCCTGTCCATTTTAAGTGGAAAATTGATATCTTCTAGTCCAAAATCCAACAGTTTTGGTGTAAATTCATCTTTCTGAATGGAAATTCAATTATTTCGTTGAAGATTCACATATTTTGTTGGACAATGAATATATCGGTAGAAAAGTGTCTTTTTTTTTTAAACTAAATTTTCTTTTTTAGAGATTTTCCTTTACGGTCAACAATATAAGTAATACAGCTAAATGTTATTCATTTTGGTCGAAAATTCATCTACTTGAAAAGTCTTATGTTCGGTTTGGAATGGATCTTTCTTGCCAAAAATCTAAGCATTCTATTTTTTTTTGGAAATTATCATTTAAATAGATCAGAATTCAATCATTCTGTTGGAAAATTGTATTTGTTGGTTAAAAATGATCTCGTGGTCGAAAATTGAACTAATATAGTTGGAGTTGCAATATTTTTGTTGAAAATCCGTCTTTCTGGTTGAAAATTCCACTACTACAGATAAACATTTACAATTTTATTTTAATATTTCTAATTTTGTTTGGAAATATAACAATTTGTTAAAAACTTCGTTTAAAAGTTTTCTTTTTGTGTCATCTTTTCATTCAACTTATTCCAATTGGAATTTTCATAGTTGCAGTTGAAAATTTATTTGTTTGGTTCAACTTCCTTTTTTTTCTTGAATAAAATTTAAGTGAAATTTAGGAAATCTGGAATTAGAAAAAAAAATCGAATTTCCTTTTGACGTACAGAATTCAGGGTAAAATCTGCAGCTTCTGTAAAAAAAATTAAAAACCAAGAAGGAGGAACCTCAAAACCCCTTATTCCTCTTTTTTTATCGTTCGTCGTTTTTTTAGAATAATGAAGTCTATTACTCTATAAAACAGTTGAATTAAGAGAGAAACATTAATTTTTAGACCAGAAAGAAAAATTTCAAACCAGAGAACCAAATTTCCAAGCGATAGGGATGAGATTTCTACAAAATTGTTGACTTTTCGAACAAAAAGATAGATTTTTAAACAAAGCAGTTTGATTATTCAATAAAGTTCATATGTAAACAAAAAAGACAAATTTTCAGTAGGAAACTTGAATGCCCAATAGGGTGGTCCAAAATGCATTACAAGAATTTTTTTTCAAATTTTTATGCAAAACGCTTGAAAACGTGTTCGGATCCACAAAACAATAAATGCATTTTTTTTCTGTTTTGATAAGAAAAAATATTTGGAGGTGCCGCAAGCACCATGAAGTTTAACACGTATTTCCCATAAGAAAAAAAGACATTTTTGTAAATTGTATTCAGAAATCTCAATATTAGATAAATCAAGTTCAAAATTCACCATTTCTCTTCACGATTGGTCACAAAAATGCGAATAAAATATTACTCTTCAAATATCACCCTCATAAGTCCGTTTTATAGGGTCACAAAAAACCCCCATAATTAAAAAAATGGGTTTTTCGAGTTTTTGGCGCTAATTATTATTTTTTTGCGTTTTTTTACGCAGATTGTTTCAAATACATGAAATACTACTTTTTACTGATAATAAGATATTTATTTAAATTGTTTAAGCGATTTTTTATTGTTTTTAGAAACTTTCTCTGAGAAAAGGGTTAGGAAGTGAAGGTAATTATTTCATTTAATTTAGCAAAAATATTTGTTTTATCAACTTGTGAATGTTTATAGCTATCTTCTTCTAGATTAATACTACATAGTTGCAGTTTTTTCTTGAAATTTCAAACTTTTTACCACTTTTCA
The DNA here is from genome assembly GCA_011762715.2 of Neuroterus valhalla. Taxonomy (NCBI): domain Eukaryota; kingdom Metazoa; phylum Arthropoda; class Insecta; order Hymenoptera; family Cynipidae; genus Neuroterus; species Neuroterus valhalla. The sequence goes on from WSXT02192431.1 coordinate 5,120, forward strand.
ATTAGAGTAAAGTAATAATAATTTCATGTTAAAAACAAATTATTCAAACAATTTATTATCATCGCTTATAATATTTTCTTTGCCTAATGATAGAAACTTGCGGGTTTTTCTGGAATTTTAAACTTTAGGCCCACTTTTCACTTAAGGTGAGTTAATATTTGATTCAGTTTAACAGCAATCATTGGTTAAACAAATTATTATTGTTAATACCCATCTTCTCTCAGACTAGTGCTAAAAAGTTGCGGTTTTTTTCTAAACTATTAAGCTTTTTGTCAACTTCTCACTTAGTAAGGTAATAATTAATGCGGGTTAAAAAAGATGCTTATTCAAACAATTTATTATTGTTCATGTCTATTTTCTTTTAGATAAGTGCTAGAAAGTTGTGGTTATTTCCGAAATGTTTAACTTTGTTTCACCTTTTCAGCTGTGAATAAATAATGAATAAACATTAGAGGGAATCAAATTCCAAATATTATTGTATTGTTGTAAGTTAATTATTTCTGTTCTTTTCCCGATGTTCGAAAAAAAGCTGACTTTATTCTGTGAAATTTGAATTTCAAATTTTCTACTGAAATTATGGCTCTTTAACGCAAAAATTGAATTTTTAAGAAAGTAGTTCAACTTTCAACCGAAGAGACGAATTTTCAAACTAAAAATATAGATTTTTGATCAAAATATAATGAATAATATTAAAAAAAAAAAATTATTTTAAATGAAAAACAATCTAATACAACCAACAATTAGAACAAGTCAATATAATTCAATCTAATTGAATTTCATTCAAATTCCATTCAGTGCGAAGTTCAACACTTCAGAAAAAACTACAACTTTCTAGCACTTATCTAAGAGAAAAAAGTTATAAACAATAATAAATTGTTTAAATAAGCATGTTTGTTAACTTGAATTAATTATCAGCTCACTAAGTGAAAAGTCAACAAAAAGCTTAAGAGTTTAGACAAAACCGCAAGTTTTTAGCATTGATCTAACAGGAGAAATCTATAAACAATAATAATTTGTTTAAACGATTATTATTGGTAAATTTATTTGAATATCAACTCACTTCAAGTGAAAAGTGGGCAAAAACTTAAAAATTTCAGAAAAAAAGCAAGTTTCTATCATTAAGCAAAGAAAATATTATTATATATTAGTATAAATCTAGAAGAAGATAGATATAAACATTTACAATTTGTTTAAACAATTATTTTTGCTAAATTAAATTAAATACACACCCACTTCAAGTGAAAAGTGGACAAAAAGTTGTACATTCCAGAAAAACCCGCAAGTTTGTAGCATTATTCTAGAAGAATAGTGTTATGAACAATAAAAAATTGTTTGAACAATTTTTTATGTTAACTCTTATTGTTTGATTACTCCGCTCTAACTGAAACGTTGAAAATAAGTTGAAAATTCAGAAAAAGCTTCCACTTTCTAACCCTTTTGTAAGAGAAAGTTGCTAAAAACAATGATAAATTGTTTAAAAAATTTGAATAAACATCTAATTATCAGTATAAAGTAGTATTCCATGTATTTTAAACAATCTGCGTTGAACAAACCGCAAAAAAATCATAATTAGCGCCAAAAACTCGAAAAACCCATTTTTCCACTCATGGGGGTTTTTTGGGACCCTATAATATTGGGGTGCTATTTGAAAAGTAAATTTTGATTCGCATTATGTGACCAATTGTGAAGAAAAATGATGAATTTCGAACTCGATTTATCTAATATTGAGATTTCTGAATAAAATTTACAAAAACGTATTTTTTTCTTATGGGGAATACTTGTTAAACTTCACGGGGCTTGCGGCAGCTCTAAAATTTTTTTTTTAAGCAAAAAAATGCATTTTTTTTTGTGGATTCGAACGAGTTTCCGGGCGTTTTGCATAAAAATTCGAAAAAATTTTTTTTGGACCACCCTGATGTCCAACCAGTAGTCTAATGGAATTGTTGAATTTGTAGACAAGAACATTACTTTTCTAAAGAGAAGTTTATTTTTTATCCACAAAGTACAATTTGCAACTGAATATATAAATTTTCCAACCTATGCCTAAATTTTTCACCGGAAAAGACTAATTTTTGGTTAGGAAAAGAATACGCTTAAATAATCATTTCTTGTCAACGGACGGCAGTAGCTGGGTTGTAATTGACTGCACTCAGAATTTTTGGTTTTCTGCAGTTTTCCACACCTCCGACCGAACTTTCAGGCTTATTATGAGAGTTAGGGTTATTGGAGATATCGGGAAGGGATATGAATTGAAGGGTTCAATGTCTGGCGATCTCTTGTGGGAGGGGGAATATAGACATGTAAAAACCCAAAAAGGGCATAAATGAAGTGAGAAATTTATTCTCGTAATTTCTTGTGTGGATTATAAATTTCCAATAAAAAATGGAATATTCAAATGTATAATTCAAGAAATCAATTTCCAATTTGAGGTGTAATGTTTGATATCTCTATTTTATTTATATTTTTTCTATCCATGTTATTATTAGATTGGTCATATTCCAGTAAAAATACCAATTTTTTTGAAAATAGCAGGAAAGAAATGCTTAACTCTACAAAAAATTCTTCTTCATCCCTCTAAACGTGTTTTATTATCGAATCGCGGAAATATATATTTCCTGTGTGGTGGAATAATATAATTTTTTCCATTTTAGGCTAAAAATTTCTATTCTACCTTTCTGTCGCTAAGATTCGAATATTGAAAATAAAAACATGATTCAACAAGTCATAAAATTAATGATTATCGTAAATTTAATTTTCACGACAATTTGAAGATATAACTACAATAGAAATACCTACAAGGGAAGTTGATAAAATATTCATATGAAAAGCATCTCTTATTTTATGCATTATGCATTGCAAAGATAGAAATCTGAATCTGGTAATTATTCTTGTATAATTGCTGCAATAATTAAGGTTATTCATGCGATAAGCAGGAACCATGCAAAAGCCACCTCAGGCGAAATATAATTCTATGGAAATAAGCATTTTAGTTATAACAGAGAAAATTGATACTAACAACATCAAACTAGTTTGCTTGTGAGTATAGCCGAACTTTGTACACTGTGGAAGTATTTATACCTAGAGGAAATAATTCTGTGTTCCCCAGTTAATAATAAGTAATTATCAAAATAATTTTGAGATGGAATGATCCGATTCGCAAATTTCTCGAAATTCTTAGAGGGTTTCAGACATTTAGAAAAATTGGAGATTACAGCTGAAAATTATTCTCCAGTTTGATTTAGAAATTGTTCATTGGTTGCAAATTCGATTTATCAGAATAACAATTGGTTCAATTTTTTACGGAACGATTGGCAAATGTTCGTCTGCAATTCTTCAAAATTGTTTTCAAACTTTGGCAATACCTCAGATGATTTATAAAATCTCCTGGTACTATTTAAATACCTTAATTGCTGTGAATAGAAATGATTAAAATAGCACTTCCGTTTCCGAAATAAATGTATTGAGAAGTATGAGCGTTTTCTGTGACAGATTGTATGTTGTGAAAAAGGGAGGGTTGAGATGTGATTTTTTTAAGAATTAAGATGGATTTCAGTGACTGAAATATTGCAGTCAGTTTGGAGTGACGTCACAGGGGGAGGCGTAGGTACGCGGTTTGTGCACTGGAGTAGAGAGCCTCAAGGAAGAGAATTGCAAACTTGGTCAGCGATTCACCTCGACCAATCGGCGCTGAGCTGGTTCTCCCACTTTTCTGCTTGAGGCAAATGGGACTCTGTAGTATAGGTGCAAGATGTCCGTGATTCACCTCGATCAATCAGCGCAGAGCAAGTTCGCAACTCTCTACCTTGAGGCTCTCTACACTAGAGACAGTGCAGTCGAAGGCGGAGAGATTTAAATTTCATGGGTGGGTGACGAGGGGAGTGGCAGCAAGGAAGAAAATGATTCGAAGGGAGAAGTCTTCAAAACGCCGAAAGAGGAGAAAAACGAGAGGAAAACAAGGAGTGAATAAGAAAAAATTGGATCGGAGAAGTTAAGAGAAAAGAGTTGGAGATTACTAGAAGGTTTCATTGAAAGTAAAAGAGCATACAAGAGCAGTGAGGAGGCAGTTGAGTAGGAACAACCCTGGAAGCTCCGAAAATATGAGGACACTTCCAGGGAAAGATGTTAGAGTAAGACGTGATGAGAAGGGCAAGTCGACGGATGATAACAGAGATGAAGCTAGAAAAAGAGATATGAATGCAAGAAAAGAGACTGGAGGAGCGAAGAGGAGAGATAAAGCTTGAAATAGAGATATAAATGCAAGAAAAGAGACGAGAGGAACGAAGAGGAGAGATAAAGCAGAAAAGTAGACGAGAAATTGCCAAAATCAGGAGAAAATGTAGAAATGGAAGAAAGGTAATGAAAACATTGAGAAAAGGACACATAAACTTCAGCGGAAATCCGAAGAGCAGGGAGGACTTCTGGGAAATGAGGAAGTTTAAGAAATCAGGTTGGGAAGAATGCATAGTGCCACCCAGACAATTCCAGGAGAGGAGATGTGAAACGAGGACGTGAATGAGAAGGGGACGAGTACAATGGAAAGGAGAATGGGAAAAAATGAGAGGGGAGAAAGAAGATGGATATTGTGATAAGCGCTATGAGATTAGATGAAAGGGATTTGAAGGAAAGTGTACAAGACGTGCCTGATAGGATCGATGCGAAGTTGCAGGGATAGGAAGTAAGAGGTATAGGAAATGGAAGAATAGAGAAGATAAGAAGAAGGTACTGTCAATAAGGGCTGCTATATAGAAGTGAACTGAGAATAGAGGTTAAGTTTGCAAGGATACAGACAGAAGGCATATAGGCTGGGAAGGCTGGATTAGGACGATGGAAAGTTGTAGTGATGACGGAGATATGAGGATAGAGGAGACTGAAGGAAAGGCTTCAGAAGGGATACTCGTGAAAGATGAAGCAAGTAAAAAGGGGATCCAAGAAGCGTAGAGCAATAAGTTGAATAATGATAGGAATGAGGAAAGAGTTTATACCAGAGAAACAGATGGGATTAGTTTGAAGGAACATAAGGAAAGAATAATGGCAGAAGGGAGTATGATAGGAGAGGAGTAGTGGGAGGAAGCAAGGGAATGTAACAATGGAGGCAGGAAGATAAAGGCGGAAGATGTAGGGGAGTTAAAAGGAAAGGCAGAACATGTGAATGTAATAATTAGAGGAAATTTCAATGCAAAAAAATGAGAAAGAAGAGGAAAATAATGGAAAGAAGAGGGGGATAGGCTTCAGAGGAACTTTTAACGGCAATGTAGTGAATGGAGAAGGAGTGAAATTACTGAGTAGATTGGAAGAGATGGGATGGCTTATCGTGAACGGAAATATTGAGGGAGAGTATAATTGAACAAGGAAAAAAGAGGAACGATAAAGGACGATTTTATTGTTGACGTTCAGGTAAGGAAGAACATTCGCAAACAGGATACAGCGATGAAAATTAGAAAAGAAAAAAGTATAGGATAATTAACAGGGAAAAACTGGAGACGGCGATAGGGGACGTGGAAGAGGGCAAGGCGGCAGGTGCAGATGAAATCTTCAATGATGTGCGGAAATGGAGGGGAAGAATCGGAGGATTGAGCGTGGATAATGTGCAACAGGGTATGAAGAGGGGAAGGCTAGACAAAATTATAGAAAGGGGGAACATTAGTATCAATTAAAAAAAGAGGAAAGGGGGAAGAGTTTAGAGATTATAGGAGGGGGTTACGCTGATGCCGACATTATATACGATTTATGTGTCAATAGTTTCAGAGAGGTTGAAGAAAGAAGTAGAGGAAAAATAAATTTCAGCAAATCACATAGGATGATAAAGGACATTGGAGTAATGGATAATGTGTATGTGCTAGAATACATTATAAATAGAACACTCAAAAGGAAGAAAGAGGGACTGACAGCAAAGCTTGTAGATTTGTAGAACCGCATGATTCTTTTGACAGGGAAGAGATAGATTAGGCTTCAAAGTAGGAGGGAATGCGAGAAGGCTTGGGAAAGAGGGTAGATGAAATCCTCAGAGAGGCACAAAGTAGGATAAGGATGAAACTAAGGTTCTGCGGTTCAGAAAGAGGACAGGAGAAAAACAGTTAGGAAGATAGAAAGGGTTGAAAATTTGAGGAGAAGGAATTTGAGGATCTTGGTTCCATTGTGCAGGAGGACGGGGAGCATGGAGCACATAATAGAAAGAGGATTATGGAAACGGTAGAAGTAATGAAGCGGATATGAGGAATCGGAAATAGAAGGTTCATAAGAGACTGAAAGAGGCAAATCAGGAGTAGAATGAAGAACGCTGGTATATATTGTAAGAGAAGAGACTCAACGGGATAAGTTGACAACGATGGCAGGAAAGAGGGCATACAAATTTGGCGATAAACTACGAGAGTGAAGAGCATCAGAGCTAGCGAGAAAGTGCTACAAATAGGTGGAAAAAAGAGAATAGAGTGCCGGTATATCAACGTGATGCGAAGAGTCAAGAAAAGTATTTTCAGAAATCATGTGAGAGGAGTAGAGAGCAATATAGGTTATGATGAATTGGAGAAGAAAGATGGAGAGATACATATAACAGACGAATGAGAAAGAATAGGTAAATCGAGATACAATCAATGGAATAAGTAAATAAAAAGAGAAGGATTACCAAAAAATCTAGAGAGAGGATGGGAGAAAAGGACAGGGACATGAATAGTTAGGCATTAATAAGGGAACGAAGTGAAGGAAGCGTTTTTTTAGTAAAAGGATGAGAAGAGAAAATGTAAAGTATGCGAATAGCTGGAGGAGACATAGGGACATAATTGGGTGGTTATATAAGAGAAAAGGGGAGATGACAGGGTAGCAAGAAAGTGTTGCGGAAATTTAAAAAGCAGAAGGGATAAGAGACAAATAGATAAAGGAAGTAGACGAAGCTAAGTCCCTTAGCTGTGTGGGGAAAAGTTGGATAGTAGCGTTTGAGAAAGAAGGCATCAGGAAATTGAATAGGCAATACCCAAAAATCTCTGAGCCTCTTAGCTTTGTCATGCAAGTTTGATAGTAAGAGTAATGCAGCCAGGTAGACATCAATAAAGCAAGCATTGCCTAACAGTCTTTTGGTCTCTCAGCTGCGTGAGGGAAAGTTCCTTAAAAAGAGTTAGGCAAGATGAGAGACAGCGATCGAAAAAGTACTGCATGGCTGTCTCCTGATCCCTGAGCTGCATAGCGTGAAGTTCGGTAGTAGGAGTAATGCCACTAGGAAAATGACGATCATAAAAGCACTGTCTGCGTTTCTTGGCCCCTCTACTGCGTAAGGGAAATTTCGGTAGTAAGGGTAAAGCAAGTAGGTATTCGGAATTCAAATGAGCGGTGCTCAAAAATCTCTTGGCTCCTCTCCTGCGTTAAGGGAAGTTTCGTAGTGGAAGTAATGCAACCAGGTAGACAGCAATCAAGTAAGCACTGCCTAGCAGTCTCTTGATCTCTCAGCTGCGTGAGGGAAAGTTCCTCAAAAGAGTTCAGCAAGATGACAGACAGCAATTGACTGGGCACTTCCCGGAACTTTCTTGGTTCCTCTGTTGCATAAGGGACAGTTTGATGTTTGTAATTTCTATTTCGACTATTGCTATTAATCTTATACAGGTACTCGACCAGAAATTCTATTTTATTTTATTATCCATTGAAGCGGATTTTTTTCCTACAACAGTTTGATCTTCTACATCTAGATCTGGACTTAATTAGATAATATCAGAAATTTCATTAACGATTTGATTGGAACGATGTTGTTCAACTAGCAGTAACAGAATGGAGCCAAAGTTTCGGTTGCAGTCACATACTCTGGATCAAGTTTCTCCTGGTGTTGAATTCAGTTCGAAAGTGTCGTACTATTTGAAGTGAAAAGGGACGAGAGGGATCGATTCTATTGATTGATTCTTAGCGACAGTAAAACATTGTCTATTCCTCTACAGTGATAAATATCTATTGAGGGATTACAGGTCAAATCAGTTGTTCCACCTTCTCGATCCCTGCTATTCTCCTCGTCACACAATGTATCAATAGATCTTGCGAAACTTCATCGGTGTTAAGCCAGTGTTCACGTAGTAGTGACTCCCTTTCAGACTTTGATCTGCACCTGACACAATATTGAGTGACTCTCCAATGATTTCTGACAATCAACGTACTCGTATCGTGTTAAAATGCAAGTGAACATACATTGTGACTTGGAAATAAAAATCTGGAAAAAACGGATAATCTAGACGCTTTACGGAAGACTTGAGTAGTTCTGGATACTCAAGACTTTGGATTTATAATTTAATTTAGACAGTATATGGAGTAAAAAAGTGCTTCAATTTCAAGTGAATATTCTATGACTCGTAGATGGTAAAAGTCTATCCATATGTTTTGTGAGAGGTTATTTGCAGAATGGAAAATGATGAAAAAAAATTGATGAAAGATTCTTCCATTTTGTTGAAGATTGGAATATTTCGTCGAAAAATTCTTTTTCTCATATCTGGACCTTCAGGTCACCTAATTTTTGTTTTGGTCGATACTCTCTTTAGTAATAGACACCTACTAGATATTTTCTGAGAAGAATCAGGAAAAGGATGGTCGTTGAGCTAGCGTAGATGAACCTATTCGCAAGCACCTGGTAGCTCATGTGGTAAAGCGTTTAGCTGATAGTCGCAAGGTTGAACGCTCGATTCTTGCCGCCTGCACTTTTTTCTAAAATACAAAACTGTTTACTCATTCATTTTTTAATCATTATTATTGATTATTTTATTTTAAATTATTTAATACTTTAATATTTATAGTATTTATATTTCTATTGAAATTAGGGAATAAGTGTTTCGAACGAAAATTGCAATTTTGAATACGAAATCAAAATGTTTGATACAAAATACAAAAATAAGGTTACCTGAAGGTCCTCTTGTCAGTCGGAAATTCTTGGTAGAAAAAATTCTTTTGTAGACGATTATATTTCCGGACTGAGGATTGAGCTATATCATAAAAATGCATATTTCTGGCTTCAAAATTCTACGATTTGGTGGAGAAATCAATTTTTTGTCAGATACCAAACTTTTTTTCAAATTTTAACTATTTTGTAGGAGTCGTCGTTTTTCCTTTTTTTTTTTATTATTGAGCCACAAATATCGAAGGAGTGAACATCGGACTATGAGAAAAGCTTGAAGTTGAGGGCCATGAATGATCAAATTCTCTAATTATCTGGTCAGAACTGAAAAGATCCGTTTTTTCCATTCATACACTAGACACAACTCCCTTTTTTGAGAGGAACATATATTTGTTTAGGGAATTCAGCAGTTTTGGAGTCAGTGTCCTTTTTTCTTCGTTATAATTCAACAATATTTGAACAAATTTTTTTCTTTCATAGAAGATTAATCTGTCCAGTATCAGGTCCATTTTTCATAAAAAATTAAAATATTTCTTTAAATATCTAACTTCTTGGTGGTAAAGTCAAAAATCCGAATACTTTCTCAAGAATTTGTCTATATTGGGTGGAAATCCATCTGGTATTTTAGAAATTTTACTTGTAAAAATTTTGTTCTATTATTTACATCAAAACGTTGTTTATCTATATGAGAAGTCAACTATTTCATTCTAGATGAGAAAGTGATTTTCTTATATGACAATGCAACTTTTTGTCAATGATTCATGTATTTTGTTCGTAATTAGTATTTCGTTGTAGGAAATTGATTTTGTGAGAGGCAAAGAGTACTTCCTACTTCCCAGGAAGCTGAAAGTACTTTCAACTCTCGGGGAAGCACAAATTACTGTTCGTTTTCGAGGAAGCATAAAATACTCTCTACACTCGAGGAAGCATAAAGTTCTTTTCTGTAGGGAGCAGCAAGCTCTTTCCACTCTTTAGGGAACGCAAAATTCTTCCCATTCTCCAGAAAGCAGAAAGTACTTCATACTTCGCAGTGAGCATGGACAACTTTCTACCCTCCATCAATCGGGAAGTACTTTCCGCAGCCTAGGAGGTAGTAAGTCCTTTCTACTTTCTGGGAAGCGTAGAGTTGTTCCTATTCTCCAGGGATCAAAAAGAACTCCCTACTGTCCAAGGAGCATTGATCACTTTCTACCCACCATTAAGCAGGAAGAACTTTCTCTCATTCATGAGACATAAAGTACTTTCTACTCTCTAGGGTGCAGGGACTCATTCCTACTCTCTAAAAGGGAGGAAGTGATTCCCACTCTCTAGAAGGTAGGAAGTCATTCCTAGTCCCTAGAAGGTAGGAAGTCATTTCAACGCTCTAGATGGAGAAAATCCTTCTACTTTCAAGGGAGCAAAAAGTACTACCGATATCTATGAAGCAGAAATTACTTCCTGCTCCGAAGGGAGCAGGAAGTACTTCCTACTTTCTAGGATGCAGTAAATCGTTCCCACTCTCAAGAAGGTAGGAGAAAATTCCCACTCTCCAGAAGATAGGAAGTAATTCCCACTCTCTAGAAGGTAGGAAGTCATTCCCACTCTCTAGGACACAAAAAGTACCACCGATATATAGGAAGCAGAAAGTACTTTCCACTCCATAGGAAGCAGGAAGTACTTCCTACTTTCTAGGATGCAGGAAGTCATTCCCACTTTCCATGCCTACATTCTTAGTCTCTAGGAAGCAAAAAGTACTACCAATCTCTAGAAAGCAAAAAAGTTCTTCGTACTCCATAGGAAGCAGGAAGTACTTCTTACTTTCTAGGATGCAGAGAGTCAGTCCTACCCTCCAGAAGGTAGGAAGTCATTCCCACTCTCTAGAAGGTAGGAAGTCATTCCCACTCTCTAGGATGCAAAAAGTACTACCGATCTCTAGGAAGCAGCAAGTACTTTCTACTCCATAGGAAGCAAAAAGTAATTCTGCGTTTTAGGGAGGCGAAAGTACTTTCTCTTTTCCACAGAGTAGGGAAATTACGTTTTTATTACAATTACAACAAAATTCATATATAGGAAATATTTTCAGCACATGAAGAGATCTTCCTCTATATTCATGCAGGACACTCTCTTTTCTTTATTTACCGCGTCAAAAGTGACTGCACATTCCTGTTTTTCTAGATATATTTTATGCAGCTAATTAAACAACATTTGTTTAAGAAGAAAGGATTTAACATGCTATTATAATCACAATCATATTTAATAAAAGTATCATCTGGACTCACCGAACATAAACGACGTAATGAGAAATAGGGTTGTTATGGGAATTCGCACTGGGAGCCCAGGAAAGTTGCACTGATCGAGAGGTGAAGGATTTCACCATTGGACGTTCTGGTGCATCTGGCACATCTGCAAATAGAAAAAAAGCATAATTAGAATACTAGAATTGAACAAATGTGGCTTAACATAATTATAACTTTTTAGCTTCCAGAGCCGGCTTCAGTGAAATGGCGCTCCCAGGAAATGATACTCCCTCTCTCCTTATTGTTTTATGAAACTAAAATATAATGTTCATTTAGACAATATGAACAAACTAATAATCAATTTCAGAAAAGGCAACCATACTGTTTCTCGCTTATTTTCCCTAATTAACTTTGGCACTGATTCAAGTTCCATAAGAGCCTAGAGCCCAGAATTCTTATTCGATTTCAAAATTTTGATCCGAAATACTCTTAACTGAATTCCAAGATAGATCAGAAGATAAACATTTTTCCTTCTTACTTTATTGTATCTTTGAGTTAACAAACAAAGTCAACAAATAGTCATTTTCGAAACTTTATTTTGTGTCCGATCTCGAACAATCCAACCAAACTCGTGATAAAAGAAACATCGGTACAGCGGCAACTATGATAGAAAATTTGTTCATGAAATATTTGAATTGATACTATGTTCACAAATTTCACAGTTGGTGGCTTCATACGTTGTAACATTTTTTTTAGCAAGTCTTTATTGTAGTACACTTATATTGGTACATTGGTGTACAATAAAAAACTTGAAAGAAATCAACCTTGAATGATTTCCTAGAACAAATGATATTACAGAAAAAAAAATAGATCGACTTCGACACTTTTGGAAATTGTTGAATTTTACAGCCTCAGAGACCGAATAAGAGATAAATGTTCCTCAAGAGAAGATGCGTATGAAACGATTTCACCTAACTGAACGGAAAATCTTCTTCCATAATGAACCCGTTAATTTTAAATGGAATAAATTGTGAGGAATGGCAGGGGCATTTTTTATTCCAAAAGGCATAGAGTAAACTGGAAACGTCCCCAGGGGATGGATAATGCAGGTTCATCTACATGATCCTAGTGCATCTCAATTTTGTGGAAGCCATAAACCAAATCTTATTTCCTGAAGACAATTTTCATGCACAAAAAATGTTACTGTTTTATCAGTGTGAATTAGAAATTAAAGTATTGCTCTCATCACTGAATAAGCGTCTTCCAAGGACCTGTCGGTTTCAAATTGGTTGGAAATCCCGTTTGATGGATGATCGTGAAGTAGTTAAAAACGGGAGGGCAATCGAATTGGTAAATTGCCTCGAACGTCTGATCACCAAGAGTGAAAGTACATACGTCCCTAAGGTTGTGCTCGTTAATCACCGATCGCGCTTGGCCAGGGGAGACATGTCATCTGATAAGAGTCAGGCGGAACGTTTAATATGCGCCGCTGGATCAGACGATATGATATTGCGCGCACGTTGCATAAGATCTTAAATGAGGGAGGAGCCCTTCGACCTCCAGGATGGCATCTTTATCCTTTTCTGACCTATGCTGGACCTTTGCCAAGACAGGCTCATGTGGAGTCGACAGTTTACATTGCACCTAAAACGTGTATTCGCTCTCACTAACCCAAAGTCATGCGTCCTGTAAGTTTTCATGATTCTTCAACTTCTCTCCGAACTTCTAATGGTATATTTGTGATTATAGCTATGGAATAAATTTTCTTTTAACCTCCAAAAAGGCTTTCTTTCCGATTCACGTAATTGAAATATTTTCCGAAACTCAATTATTTACACGAAAAAAATTGAGATCGATTCTAATGTATGATTCCTCGTTGAAAAAACATATAGGTCTTTGAACAAATTACATTCCAAAACTTATAGAAATTGATGACCGGCAACTTATTTCATAAATTGAGTCGTTTTATTGCACAATTTTCTGATCAAATAGGAATTCAAAAACCAGTATAAGAGCGTTTAATGTGAAGTTGACGCATTCGTAATTCAAACTTTATTTCCAGAAACAACATCAATTCATCCATAGAATTCCCCTGAAGTTAGTAGAAACTTGAGGTGAAATATTTTAGTAACCCAAATAACCGCGGAATTTAAACAAGCTAACAATCCGAAAGACTAGCTTGATTAATTAATCATAAAACCGGAGTCCCCTCTATTATTTGAATACTTTTCGCAAGTTTCTAAGGAAGTTTAAGTTCCTAACTGTATAAGCGCTTCTGCTCTGAAAGCTTCAGCAAGTTCCTCCGTTTGAGCTCACGTCGCTCCTGGTAATTTAATTCTTATTAGAATTCCCTGCACGATCAACATTATTAGCAAATATGTAATCAAGTGTTTCGGTCTCTACGTGTACACTAAGGTGGTCCTTTATCCAGAAATATCATTCTCCTAATTTTTCTGCGTCAATCCCTGAATTCATTCGCATAGATTAGGTGACAAATGCTTTTTCGTCCTGAAAAAAGCAATAATCAGAAGTCGCGGAAGCCCCATGAAGTTCAAGGCGTATTTTTCTTAGGAAAAAAGAAAGAATTAGTGAGGGATAACTCAAAAGGGCTAAAACTTGAGCTCTGTATCCGCTCCGTCTGCGTTTCATTATTCTTGGTAGTTCAGAACCCACCTGAAGCTGTAATTGCAGGTTACAAACAAGTCAATAGAAGTTACATCATAAGATGATCAACACAGAAGGCCATTAGGCAGCGAAAATATATCCGGAATTCCTCCAGTTTTACTCACTTCAAAACTTGTACATAAGCAAATGCCCACGAGCACGTTTACTGGAATTTACGAGCGTCATTTTGAGAACTCTTTTACTATGCTCCACCATACGGCACCGAAGCGTTAAACTATCTCCTACACCCATTCGTCGTTTGAAACTTTACATTTATGCGTTTTCTTACTCGATCGGTGACTTTATTGCGCTTGGGACATAAAATGTTTTTATTTAATTAAACTCAACAAACGCATCTGAGTTGAGTAAAATTTCAATTAGGTTTTTCCTTTCTCTGTAATACAGAAATGAGTGAAGTACACGGTGCAGGAAATTAATTTCTCTTGATTGATCTTTTATTTTTTGAGATGCTTATGAAATCCCCTTTTATTAAAAAACATTATAATGGCTCATCTAGTTCTCGAGATATCGTCATTTTTGTAGGAAAGGATATACCATATTTTACGGAGGATCCAGGGACAGTATGGCAGACTAGCCGGATGCCGCCATAACTAGTTCAAGTGGCGAACAAGGTAGTATATCTATATATAACAGTTTATATGTATATATAGATATCATAGATATAGTATTGGCAATGAAAACATACACCGCGGGCAGGAGGGCGCTGCGACAATGGCGGTTACGGGGGCACTTTTAAC